>JASANA010011858.1:0-99698 GCA_030248095.1 Ptycholaimellus sp. GST1_10 | reverse complement strand
AGTGGCTCACGAGTACCATCCAGACCAGACTTTGAACCAAACCCATAGGTGGGCAAACACATCCATCCCAACCCAGAATATGACCCAAACCCAGAACTGTATGTAAGTCTGCCCAAACCAAGTGTTCGATTCAAATCCCAGTTGGCTCGACGCAGGTCTATCCATACCTTGAGTTTAAGCCAAACACAAGTTGGGCAAACACATCGCACAGTCCCAACCCAGAATATGACCCAAACCCAGTACAAGAATATTGAATGTAACAATTGATTCGTTAGCTTGCACAGAACTTGTGATGCTCTGGACACCGAACGCCGCATGTTCCCCAGTGAGGCCAGGGTCGTTGGCGGCGATGAAGACGTAGACTGATATGGACACCAAACGCTACACGTTTCCAAGGCTGGCATATCTCCAAAGGCTCCGACGCTTGGGTCCAGGGTCTTCGGCATCGGTGAAGGCTCGCCCTCTTCTGTTCCCGCGTTTTTATTATGGTTAAATAACAGCCAACATTGTGTATGAGGCTAAAAAAATATGATCTGTGTGATGTTTGATAATGATCTTATCTTTGATTTTTGTTGATGATTTTGATCTGCGAGCACTTTTACACGGATCATAATTCACAGTGCAGACAAGGAATGGGTAACCACCGTGGTAAGTTTGGGTGTGGCTGAGAAATTTGAGAGATCAGGCAATTGTCACTAGCTTTATTTATTCAAGAAAAGACATGCTAGAAGTTGCGTAGCAGTAGCAGTAGGTTGCTAGGCGGTTAGAGAACAGGGACTGAACCCAGCCCAGCGCTAGAAAATGGGACCACTGAAATTGCAGGCAACATTTTACTGACTGCGAAAGAGAATAATCTGTTTTGACCAGCATAAGCTTTTGCTGTTCTTGATCTACTCTGAAAATTTCAACCTGGCGTTAAAGGAGAATGATGAAAGTTTAGGAGGCCGCGTGTGTTGTCATTGCATTGATCTTACAAGCTGTTATGCGATAACAGAGATCTCGTCGCTTCCGAGTTCAACAGGGCAATGATGACGGGGAATCATAAAGGCTAAGTAGGCTAAGCTCACAGTCGGCGAGATGCACTCGGCGAAAAAAATGCTTCGTTATAGCTAACCATTGTGGTCTTAAACGCAAGCAAATTGCGAATTTTCGTTTTTCAAGCGAATAGGCTATATTGATTTATGCTTTTAGCTATTCTTTCTGCGACTGTGTATTATTTCTGGCGATTTTTTAAAGAACACCATTTTCTCCCAAAAACTCCAGCATATCAAAAGGGCTCTTTTACCTGGCCAGAAATAAAGGGCATTGAAATGCTGGGAAATCCAGCCAAAAGGAAAGATGCCTTGCCCGACAAGAAACTCCGCAAAAATCGAACGTTCTAGGAATCAAACTGGCAGAAAGCAAGAAGGAGAGGAAAGCAGGAAGCCTAGAAGGAAGAGGGGTAGAAAAGAGGCATTTCTCAGCCGAGGTGAGTGGCGGCGATGAGAGCAAGGCCGCGCTGATAGACGCTCGTGGCCATGTCTGGCGTGGCCAGGCTGAAGTGTAGCGTGAAGAGGAGGTCGGAACGGCTGGGGTAGCGGTAGACGGGGACCGGAATGCCCTCCGCCTTCCATCCGCCTGTCAAGCGCCCTATGCTTGCTGGGAGGAAGGCGAGGGAGGAGGAGAGATTGCCTTCCTTGCGTCGCCAGGAGAGCATGACGGCGCTGAGCTCGTTGAAGATCTGGTCGCTCAGCAGCAGCTCCTTGCCCTGCTTGCAGTTACCGCCCATCATCTTCAGCCCTGCAAACTCTCACCCTTCCTGCACCACCTCCTGCTTTTCAAACATCCATATTTCTAATTTCTGCGACATGTATGTTGTCTATGGATTGCTGAGGATTTGAAAGTGGTAGGCACCGGTGATGGCAAAGGAGCAGTCGTCGAGCTGAAGCTGGTCGAAGGCCTGAGCGGCGGTGAGCTCGAGGCCGAGCTCCTCCAGGGACCATCCGTTGGCCTGGGCGACGAGCTGGCGGGTGGCGGTGATGTAGGCCTCGGGGGTGAAGAGGCCGCCCAGCCACACCCTCACCCCCTTCAAGCCCTTCGCCTGCTCCCTCTTCACCACCTCCACCACCTTCCCCAGCTGCTCGATGCGCTGGCTCAGGTCCTCCACCCACGCCATCACCGTCACCCCATCAGGCACCTTGTATCGCTCCCACTGCTTCGGCACCATTCCTGCATACTTTCTCTTCCTCTAGGAGCAGCTAAGAGGGGAAGGTAGAGGAGGAGACCGCGGTTGAGGGCGGCGGTGAGGATGCGATGGTGGTTGGACTGCTTCTTGGTGCCCTCGCAGATGGCCACCACGTCCTCCAGGTCGTGGCGGACGTCGGAGAGGAGCTTGCCGCCAAACACCGTCTCCCGCTCGAAGAAGCGGTACAGCGGGTCCTTGATGTTCTCCACCGTTCGCTTCATCGCCTCTAGCTTCTGCCAACCCACATTCCTTCATTTACTCCAGCTACGAAGGAGACTGAAAGGAGCGACCTTGGGCAGGATCTGGAGCCAGTGGCGGGCAGAGTCGTGGAGGAGCTTCATCCAGGCAGGGCGAGCATCCCCAGCATCCACCGATTCCGTCCTTCAATTACATTTTCTTAGCCTAGTCAGGCGACTTTCTGGAGTGCCTGGCAATGCTGGCGGGCTCGTAGGAGAGATCTTCTGTTCCAGACATCTTCAGCAGCTTCGTCGTCATGTCCTGCCCTGCAAAATCCTCTTATTTCCGCTATTATCTTTTATTCCAATGGCTGAGAACTCTGCTGAAAAGCGCTTCAACTAAAGCCTTTAGCCGCGCCAGTAAGGGATAGAAGAATGAAATGAAAGCTCCCATCACCGCCTTTCCTCATCAGGCAGTCCTGGAAGACCCTTGGCACCAGAACTAAAGGCCGGCTGCCAGGATGTGTGGCGGGAAAGAATGGGCATGAGGGGGACGCGTGTTGGATAGAGCAAATTACCGTCCTCCTTTTCTTCCTCCTCCATTTCTTGCATCTTAAGCAAGCCTGCTCGGATGTCGCGCGCTAAAAACACAGAGCCCTTCTTCTTCCACCTAATCTTAAGCAGAGGCCCCCTCCCTCAAGAAGAAGAGCAAGGGGGTGACCTCGATTGGTGAGGAGGACTTTCTCGGCGTTGTTGGGGAGGCCGAGCCAGCTGGGCGTCTGCAGGTGCTTGATGGCCTCAGCCCAGTGCACAAACTGCTCCCGACGCACACCATCCGGCATCAGTAGGTCTGCATGTGTTCTGGCATGAAGGCGAAGAAGGGGAGTGAGGTGATGAGGAGCTGGCACCCTTGCCCTGTCCGTCGATGTTGTGAATGAGGACGGCGGATGCTTCGAAGGCCTTGGCGTTGAAGAGGTTCTGTATGAAGCAGTCGAGGAGGACTTGGTCGTAGTGGTTGTCGATGCGCCCGCCGTAGATGCACTGGCTGAGGAGGGTGCGTAGGGCCTGCCAGGGGACCTTCTCCGGCGGCAGATTGGCTCGCCCCATCGCCGTCGCGTCCACGCACTCGTCCAGCGTGTCCGCCGCCATCCGGAAATCTGCCTCGCTCCACTCGTACCTTCAAAGCAACCAATGAAATGGGGATTAGAGGAGGAGTAGAGGAGGAGACTTCTTGGCCCATCCGAGGGGTGTATAGCGAAGGCGCTCCTGGACGAGGGCGTGGAACCAGGCGAGGAGGAAGTAGAGGCGCCCGCGCTCCGCCGGGGCCTTGGCCATGCGGGCGGCCGGGATGGTGCTGAAGATGCGCAGCAGTGAGGCCTTCAGTCCCGTCGGCGGCTCGTACACCAACACACGTCCAGTTCGCAGCAGGTTCACCGGCAGCTGCAGACCAACACTCCTTCTATTCCTCCTACCTTTCCTCCCTTTCCTCCCTCCCCAACCTTGGGATGTATCTCCATGGTGAGGAAGAGGCGGAACTGGGGGTGCGGCTGCAGGGAGTGCAGCTTCTTCTCCAGACCGGCCAGCCACTGGGGAGCCAGATGGACGTTCTTGAGTAGGACCCAACGGCCGCTCTTGCAGGCGCTGTTGATGGCCTTCTCGGCCTGGGTGAAGCCTTCGGCGGAGCCGATGGCGATGGCGCTGAGGCCTCTGCCCAGCTCCGCGGCCAGGTCGTCCACGCGTCCGCTGGCGTCGAAGCCGGGCACGGAGCAGAAGAGGATGGGCGTCCTCGCCCGCACCTCCCCCTCCACGAAGCCCCCCAGCTCCAGCACGCGCTCCGCGGCGGGCATGAACTCCTCGCCCAGGGCCGCGTCCACGAGCTGGTGAGCGGAGGCGAGGAGGCGGTCCGGACGGACGGCGTTGATCATCAGCAGCCGTTGCATGCGGGTCCCGATCTTGGAGAACGGCGTCTTCTCCTCCCACAGAGCGGCTGGGACGGAGTTCTCGGGGGTGTCCGAAGCCAGCCAGTCCGCGAACTCCGCGCAGGCCCCGATCTTGTCCGCCACCTTGGCGAACTGAGGCAGGGAGCGCAGACGCCCCACCTGCTCGCACTGCAGGCACAAAAAGGAGTTTTTGAGGTGGCAGAGGAAAGGGAGGAGGAAAGGAGACCTGCTCCTTGGAAAGGCCAGGGATGGTCGGTTGAGCGGTGTCCTTGCGAGCGAGTACGTCGCCGCCGCGCAGTAGGTGTTCCAGCTCGGGCTCGTAGGTGGGCTCGGTGGCCAGGCCCTTGAGGTAGATGCGGGTGAGGAGGAGGGCGTAGGTGATGCGGTCCTCGTGCAGCATCCCGCGGCTCACCCGATTGTAGGCCGTCTCAAAGTGGGCAGTGTGGTTGGGATGGGAAGGGAGTGAGGAAGGGGTGGAAGGGGGTACCTGGAATATGTCGTAGGTGATGGTGGAGAGGCGCTGTGAGTAGTCGGTGATGCCCTTGAGGTTCTCGTTGTCCGTCAGCACCGCGTTGAAGATGTCCAGGAAGAACTGCAGCGAGTACTGGTACAGGAAGTGGATCTGCAAATGCTCTTTCTCTTTGCAATGAGAGGAGAGGGATGTGGGAAGTGAAACCTGGTTGAGCTGCTCTAGAGTGAAGTAGACGGAGGAGCAGGCGGTGGAGAGGGGAGTGTAGAGCTGGCTGACGGCCTCCACCTCGGCCATGACCTTCTCTGTCTCCGCCGCCTTCCTGCTCACCTCCGCCGCCTCCGACTTCAGTGTCTCCAGAGTTGCTGCAAAATTCATTCTTCTCAACTTTGGCAGCCAACAAAAGAGGAATGAAACAGATGACGCTGTCGTCGTCCAGGATCTGGCCCTTGGCCTCGTTCAGCGCACCTAGCAGGCTCTTCTCCAGCTGACGCAGACGAAGCGCAAACTCCCCCTAGAGATAGAGGGAGGAGTTTGTGGGAGTGGGCGGGGAGCTGTGAAATGGGACTTGAAGCTTGAGTAGGTCGGAGCGTTTCTGGTCCACATCTGGGCGCTCCGCTTTGAGGACCTGGTTCAGGCACTGGCTCTGCAGACTGCTACGCGTCACCGTGAAGTTCACGAACGTCACCCGACTGCACACGTCCGCCGGGAACTCCACCTAAAAGGGAGGATGGGGTAAAGGGGATAGATAGAAAGAGGAAGGAGAGAACAGTAGGGTCGCGAGTGGAGAGGAATATTTGGAAGGTGGGCGATAGGTCGATGTCCTGGTCGCCGAGGGTGATGAGGACGCGGCCGCCGGTGCGCTTGACCTCCTTGTTGAGGACGGGGTTGAGGATGGGGTCGTAGGACTCCACGTCCTGGACGAGGAGAGGATTGCCGAAGCGGAGGGCGGACTCCAGGTTCTTGCGGAAGCTGTCGTCCAGGAAGCTCGTCTTCGTGATCTTCTTCGCCTGGAACTCCTTCAGGAGGTACTCCGTGGCCTGCCCCGAGGGGTCGATGATGAGCGGGTAGCGGTTGAAGCGCGTCAGCATGATCGCGTTCTCCGTGCACAGGTCATCCGACGGCAGCGCATTCCCTTGCCATCTGCATTCCACCCACCATTCTTATGTTTCGCATTATTAATAAACAATGCTCAGCCAAATTCCATGCAATGGAGCAAGCTCTTCCTCTTGCAGATATAGACATAACCTTAGACGTTGGTCGGGGTCTGAGAGGTACTCGGTGCGGGCTAGGTCGGGGCGGAATTCGACGCCGGCGTCGGTGAGGTGTCCCTGCCAGTTGGCGAAGAGGGAGGAGCGGAGCTGCTGGTCGAAGTAGCCGGCGTAGGCGAGGAAGGCGGCGGAGAGTAGGACGTCGCCCACGATCGTCTCCATCTGCGCCCGGAAGCCTTCGCTCGACTTCTCCCACCGCTCCCGCTCACTGCCCAGACTCCGCAGCAGTTGGATGCTCCGGTTCACCTGACAGAGGGAAGGAAGATTAGAGAAGGGAAGGAGGGAGGAGAGAGGAGGGGAGAAACCTTGGCCTGAACATTGGTGAGGTCAGCCTTGATGGCCTCAGCCTGAGCAATGAGCTGAGCGTACTCGTCCTTGTAGGCGCCGATGCTGGCCTCCAGGTTGCTGATCATCTCCTGCACCTCCACCCCCTTCGCCTTCTTCTCCTCCGCCGAACGCTCCAGTCGATTCAGCTCGTTCCGCAACGGATCCACTCTGTAAACAATTTATCTGCTGCAATTCAGAGGATCTGTTTAAATCCATTTTTCACGTAACCATTGAAACAATTGCATTAGACAGATGTTATATAAAAAGCATGAAAGATGAGGCGTACCGGTGGAGCATGTCAGCGTATGCGATCTGAGCCCTGGCCCACTGTACGAGGGGTCCGCAGGCGCGCGATGCCTTGAAGGCCTTCTCGACCTCCCAGTCGGGGTTGGGCATGTATTCCTTGAGGATACGCTGTTTGATGGCGGGGGTGATCTGCTCGGTGTTGTACTGGAGGACGCGGGAGAGGAAGTTCTCCTTCATCACCAGGTTCCGCACGGACTTCCAGTCGGAGAAGGGCTCGTCCAGCAGAATGCAGGCGGCTTCGAGAGCGATGCGAATGGCGGACGGCGGGGAGGCCAGGGAGCGCATCTCCACCAGGTTGGCGCGGTTGATGCCCTTGACGGCGGCCTGGGCCTCCAGGACGGCCGGCTCCACCTTGTCCAGGTCCACCTGGACGGTGGCCTTCTTCTCGGAGATCTTCCCCGCCTCCTCCTCCAGCTCCTTCTGCAGGGCCTCGGAGAGGTGCTTCTCCTTCTCCGCCTTCTGCTGGTCCTCCAGCATCTGCTTCAGCTTGGCGTTGGCGGCGGCGTTCTTGGCCTCCAGCTCGGCGGACTTGGCGGAGAGGCTCTTCTGGAGCTCCTTCACCTGCACCTCCGTCTCCCGGATCTTGTTCAGCCCCACGTTCAGGTGCCGCTGGTCTTCTTCCAGCTCCGCACGCTTCTCGTGGTGCAGCTACAGTTGCTCGTATGGATTGGATGAGTGGGTGAGAGATTGCTTGGTTTGGATACCTTGACGTACTGATTGATAAAGTCGAGGTAGTGACGCGGGGTGATGGCCATGGTGCGGGCTCCACGTCGCTGTAGGCGTGCGTTGGCGTTCTGGAGGGTCTGGTGCACATGGACGAAGGCGTTCATCACCGCATCTCTGCAAACATCATCTTAGTGGAGCTGAGGTGTTGGGGGATGAAAGAACCGATAGTTGGGCGGCTGCGGGGTATCCTCGCAGGAGTAGGGGAAGCCTCCAGGCGCCGTGTACTTCGTGTTGTCCAGGTCCAGCGTTTGCGTGAACTCTTTGCCCACCTGTAGATGAAAGGGGGTAGAAGGAGAAGGGTTGCAGGGAGAAGGAGGGGTGAAGGATACCTGGAAGAGGGCGCTGTTGGACCAATCGCCGAACCAGTTGAGCACGCAGCGATTGAAGAGGGCTGGCGATGTGGAAGCTCGATCCTTGAGCCCTGCAAATCCGACACTCATAACAACATCATCTTCCCTCCGAGGAGGTTTCGACAGCGTAGCAATGCTTACATCAAGCATCACTGCGCGCCACTGACGGAGCTGAGAAACTCATGCGGGGTTATAGTATAGAGAATGTGGGCAGGAAGGCTTTCACTCTGGGGCGAGGGAACGCAAAGTCAAGCAAACTCAGCAATCGTCAAAGGAAAGTGGCAAAAAAGTGGTCTTACACGGCCGAGTCTTCTCTATCACTGTCACCGGGGAGAAATCAGTGGGGAAGAAGGACCAGGGAAGTCCATTGGTGAAATGAAGAGGAGAGAGCGGGGGAAGGTTGGTGAAGTTCAGCGCCAGAGAGGGTGTGTGGGTGTGAAGTGAAGCAGAAAAAGGAGAACCTTCGGAGCTGGGGTTCATGGTGAACACGACGTGGAGGTTCTTGATGACCTGGCCAGTGAACCATTTGTAGAGCTCCTCCCCGCTGTCCAGCATGAACCCATCGCGCTGACTGCCCTCCTGCAATGGCCAAGGCAGGTGTTGGATTATAAAGTAGGGAAGTAATACCTTGATCTGAGTCATGAGGGTGGTGTACTCGTCGCCCTCGAAAAGGCCGGGCACCTCGCCGTTGGCGAGGAGCGTGTTGATGCGCTCCAGGAAGCCGGAGTCGAGGATGTTTGACTCGTCCATGATGAAGCATATTTTCTCTCCCTTGCATCCGGCGCGGCGCAGGACGGTGCGGAGGTCCTCGTCGAAGTCGTCGCCGGTGTACTTGGCGTGGACCTTGAGCTGGAAGACGGATAGGCCGTTCATCCAGGCGACGAAGCGGCTGAGGGTCGTCTTGCCGGAGCCGGAGACGCCGATGAGGAGGAGGTGGCCCTGGGGCTGGCGGTAGATGCGGTCGATGCGGAGGACGTGGTCCAGGACCTCGTTGAAGAGGACGAGGGGGACGTCCAGCTCCTCCTCATAGAAGACCTTGAGGCGGGCCTTGACGTAGTCCCGGAGCTCCTCCTGGTTGACGGGGAGGTAGTCCTTGGTGAGCCAGCAGGAGTAGAGGATGGGGCGCTGGAGGGCGCTGCTGAGATCGAGGCCGGGGAAGTGCTTAGCCGCGATCCCGTCCACCTGCTCGTCCGTCCACTTACGCTCTCCATCCGTCACCAGACGGTCCTGGAACAGCCTGCAACAACACCTACCACTCACTTACTACTAACCAATTATATTGAAATATGTTTTCTGATGGTTTGTCAAAACTCACTTACTCACTTACTATCCACCTTCATGGATAATGGATTTCTGATGGTTTGCCAAGACTGAAAGGATTTTTTAGTTTTGATGAACTATCAGAAATCAATAGAAAATAAATTAAAGTGTTATTTGGAAAAAGAAACGGAAATGCTGGGACAGAAAAGAAGCTGAGACGGCACCTGAGGGCTTCGTGTGCCCATAGACGAAGGAGGCCCTCGGGGTTGAGGCTTTCAAGAGGGCGGATGGCCTCGCAAATGCCGCGCACCCAGCGCGTCATCTCACGCGGGCTGTAGACGTAGTGCGGCTGCATGTCTTGCGTGAACCGCTCCTCAAAACCACCCACATCTCCTGGGGAGGGAAGAAGAGAAGGTTGAAGGGACCTGTGAGGATAGGTAGAGCTCGACCATGGCGTTGGTGAGGGGCTCAGCGTAGGTGCGAAGGGCGGGAATGAGACGGAGCATGGCCCGGTTGAAGGTCCCGTAGATCTGTTTCAGGGATGTCTCCCCAGGGTAGTCCACGTAGATGACCGGGATGTGGCGGAGGAGGCTAGAAGAAGAAGGGGGAGATGAAGATGGTTAAATGGTGCTGTGAAAAGGAGTACCGATGACTGAGAGGCTTTCGTCCAGGGTCCGTGGGCGGATTGCAGGCGCCGACGAATTGGATGCGCTCCAGACGCACCCACTGCATGTCTGAAGGCCGATAGAACCCGTTCTGCTCCACCATCTGCCGCAGGAACGAGATCACGCGCTGAGTGCCTACAAACCATCCCGCTTACTTTTAGCACATCTCCACTTTCACCAAGCATAGAAGTTCATGTTCATGAAAGTCAATCGACGAGTGAGTCTGGACATTTTGGATGCTGCATCTACTCTGGATAATTTGGGAGATTGATGAATATTCCACGTGCTGTATGAATTGAAGTGGAAAAGCCAGAATGAAGGCTCACCATAGTTGTCCATGTCTGGTAGGTTGATCTCGTCGCAGAACATGACGAGCCATTTGGCCAGCTGGATGGGCGCTAGGACGAGTCCGTTGGGGGTCCGTCGATACTCGCAGTAGTGGTCGAAGGTCTTCATGAGGAGCTCCGGGGTGGTGGCGGAGGAGAAGTTGAGGCCCACCACCTCCATGTCCGGCAGCGCTCGCAGGGCGCTGAACAGCGTCATCGTCTTGCCCGATCCCGGCGGACCGCACAGCACCTTCACAACAATCCTCCCCTTAGCTGACAGAGAATTGCAGAAGGAGGAGGCAACGAGGGGCTTGTGATCGGCAAGCCAGGTGTAGAGGAGCTGCTCGTGGCGGACGGTGTCCAGGGTGGGGATCACCACATCTGGGGCTGCCACCCGGTGCGTCTCCACTTCCACCTGCGGCACCTTGGCGGACCAGGGCGCCCACTCTCCGCTCATCGTCACCTCAACGCATTCTTTTCTCCTTCAGTTTCCTTTACTTTGAGATGGAGGTGTTAACCTCGAAATCGATGATGGGGACGTTGTCCTGGGGCGGCAGTGGGATGGTGGTGATGGAGCGGATGAAGTTGGACATCTCCTGTCGTCCCTTCAGACGCCAGTCTCCGCTGAAGCTCCACACGATGCTCACCGTCAGGTAGCGCAGCAGATAGCGCTCCATTTGATCGTTCTGTACCACTTCATGCCTCCATACATATTGCAGAAAAAGCAAAGGCCCTGCCTGCATGGGAAAGTCAGAGTGCTGGGCGTTGTAGGCGTGTATTTGGCGCACAGCCTGGTTGAGCATGCTGAAGAGGCTGCCGAGGGCGCGGAACTTGGTGAAGTCCATGACGTGCTCCAGCTCCTCCTCCGCGAAGGCGAGGGCCTTGCTGACGATGCCGTCGGAGGTGAAGTGGGCGGCGAGGATCTGGGCCGCGTCCCGCTGCGCCGCCATCGTCGGCGACAGAACCTCGTCTCGGATGGCCTCCGTCGTGGCGGACGTCGTCACCCGCCCCGCTCGCCCTCGACCCTTGCTCTCAACAACCACCCTACCTTCACCTCCCAACATCAGCTGAGAGAAGCTGTGGGCACCTGAGCTGTAACGGCGGCCTCCGTTTCGTCCAGACTCATGTGGCGCAGAGTTTCCAGGTAGTTGTGGTAGCACATCTCCGAGGTCACCACGTCCTCGCTGAACCACACCATGCCGCAGCGTGAGACCTAAGATGGGAGACAGGGTTAGGCTAAGGCTGGAGATGGAGAGTTGGAGTAGAGAGGCGCAAACCGTAGCCAGGGTGGCGTACTTGAGGTCCTGAACCTCGAACATGATGCGGACGTGAGGCGGAAGAGCAAGGCGCTCTCCGTTGGGGAGGGTGAGTAGGCGATTGTCGTCAAGGACGGAGTTGAGGTTCTCCACCCACTCGGGGTCCACGTCGCCGTCGAAGATGATCCACTGGCGCTTGTCCAGCTCCCCGCGGACGTTGTCGATGATCTTGCGGAGGGTGGCGGTGAAGAGGCCGTCCGTCCACTCCCGGGTCGTGGGGTCCAGGGTGCCGTAGAGGGCGTCCTTGGAGATGGCCTTGGGGTCCAGCACATGCGCCACCCCCTCCACCCCTTCCAGACGCTGCAGGGCCTCCAGCAGGACGCGCCAGGCCATGCTCTTCCCGCTTCCGGAAGGACCCACCTGGGAGAGATTGAGGGGATGAGAGGAGGAGAATAGGAGGTGAGGGGAAGACCATCATGAGGCCGTGATTGAGGTTGGTGATCTGGAAGAGCTGGAGGAGCTTCTCCACCCACAGGTAGCCCTGTTCACCCTCCGTCTCCGTGTAGCACAGGAAGCGTTCTTCGCATACATTCCGCACTTCTTCTCGCAACCTCCAAACTCAGCTAATTGAAGAAGGCACTTCGAGGAATTCTTAGAGAATAAAATTAAAATATGGTGTGCCAAAACATAGAGAAAAGAAAAAAACGAAATAGGGAAGAACATTTCATTCATTTGAACAAAATTAACTTTTTATTTTGACTAGTTCTTTGGTCTATAATTTTCAAAGTTACGATATAGAATAAACCTACCATCAATATTTTAGTCGGTTGTCGAAATACTGAACCACTAAATAATACATCAACTTTCGCCAAGTGAAATTACAATGTAAGAGGGGTAGACTCAATATACTCAGTGATCGAAACATCAACGTTATGAGTAGTGTATAGGAAATAGTGCAAATGGAACCGCTGCATAGAAGCGCGACTGTAGGGTACGCCAGGGAAAACGTCGGAGAGGAGGCTGAAGAGGAGGGGGATGTCCTCGGCCACCAGCTTGGGCACCATCGTCTCGCACACCGACTGGATCAGGATCTCCTGCTCCGGCAGCCCCGCCGCCAAGTCAGACTCCGCCATCTCCTCTCCTCGCATCCCTGCCTCCTCCTGCCATCACTTTCTTCATTCTCTACACCTGTCCTTAGCCTGGCCAAGGGAATGCCTTGAGTTTCTGGATGCGGTCCCGTTTGATGTTGCCGGCGGAGACGAGGACGTACTTGAGGGCGCGCAGGCCGAAGTCGTAGTGGGACTGGTTGGACAGCTGCTCCTTGCACAGCCTCAACAAGCCCTCCTTATCATCCAGTTCACTTCTTCAGCCTCATGAATGAAACGTGAAGAAGGGGACGATCTTGTGCGCCAGCTTCTCCGCAGATCGGAAGCCTTGCGAGAACAGCATCACCTAGAGCAGCATCTAGGTTTCTCTTCCGGGAGGAGTTGAGGGTCGTAGGTGTAAAGGATGAACCTGGGCGATGAGCTGTCGGTCGGGGGAGGTCATGGCGAGAGAGCGGAAGAGCTGTTTGAGGTTGTCGGGAAGGTTTGAGCGGCCGGCGTAGCCGGGGTTCATGGTGATGAACATGGCCATGTCCGCGTTCACCTTCACCTGCTTGTCCAGCAGCGTCACCGTCGCCTCCTCCGACCCACTCGCTGCAATCCTATCCTTAGAGGGAGGAAGAGAGCAGAGAGGTAAAGAGCTCATCCAACCCATGCCGCGTAGGGTTTCTTGGATGGCCTGGACTTGTTGGGAGACGGCGGAGAGCATGCGCTCTTCCAGTCGATTGAACTCGTCGAAGCAGCCCCAGGCGCCTACCTGGCAGAGACCCACGAAGATCCGCCCCATCGCCTGGCAATGCCTTTTGAAGTGAGGAACATGGAGAGAAAGAGAGTACCTGGAAGTCGAAGGTCTCATCGCAGTTGAAGACGAGGACGAAGCGGCCCAGCTGGTTCCCTAGGGCCTTCACCGTCTCCGTCTTCCCCGTTCCTGTGCCCAGTTCATGCTTTTGATGCGAGCAGGCCCTCCATATCCTAGCTTTTCATACCTGCAGGCCCGAAGGGTGAGCCGCCAAGTCGAGCCTCCAGAGCTTGCGTCATGGTCAGGTAGCATCTGCCAAATAAGCATGGTTATGTAGCAAGAAATAAGGAAGGAAAAGAAGAAGGAACCGATCGGTGAGTGGTGTTTGGACAAGCTTCTCCTGAACGCCGAGGTATTCGAATCCGTAGTAGAAGCGTGCGTTGGCCATGGAGATGGTGAGGCGTTTGAGGACGTCCTTCTCCTTGGGGTCCCAGTAGAAGCGCATCTGACGCAGCCACTCGAAGTCCTTGCTCCCAGCTATCCCACGCTCCACCAGCGAGCGGGTGACGTCCCGCTTGTGCACAAACTCCGTAATCAGCTGCTCCAGCTTCTTGCGCCGCACTGGAGGCTGCTCCTACGGAACAGAGCCAGGTTTGGGGAGGAGGTGAGTTTGAGGGTTAGAAAGCGAAAGACCTGTAGGACGCTGTCGGCGAGAGTCTCGAGGGTAGCGTTGACGCTCTTGAGAGTGGCCTCAGGGGCCTTGCCGTTGTTCAGCTGCCCTTCCACCTCCTCGCTCCAGGCTATCTGGGCGCTCAGGCCCGTGATTTGCGTCTAAAAGTGCCTTCTTGCTCCCTTCCTTCATATATGCCGTGTGACAAAGAAGAAGAGAAAAGAAGAAGAGAAAAAGAGAAAGGATACAGGGAAGCGATCGAGCCAGGCCATGTAGGCGTTGGGGTCGGGAGGGACGGAGGCGGCGATGGTCTGGTACTCTTTGATGGACTCCGCCAGCATCTGGGCCAGCGTGTTCCGCATCTCCGACTCCACGCGACGCAGCCAGTCATTGATGCGCGGGTTCTCCTTGATCGACACCGGCTTCACAAACCTCACCTGCAAACAACTCCCTTCATCCACTGCTGGGAAAGAATAGTGAGAGGTGTATGTGTACCTCCTCTCCTTCGCGGGAGGCGAGTCCGAGAACGAGTGTGTCGTCTTCGTTGAGGAGGATGGCGGCAACGCCAGCGAACATCTTCTTGAAGTGCTTCTGAAGGCGCGGGATGTTCTTGCTGTTCCCGATGATCTCCAGCAGGTCCTCGTCACCCACGAAGTAGAACCTCAAACGCCAGCTCTTTTATTTCCATCACTCAAAGTGAATGAGTAATGGAAGAAACCGTGGGAAAGAGGCTCGTTCTCGCTCCAGGTACTCTCCCAGTGCCTTCTGAATCTTGGCCAGCAGATCGGCAAGACGCTCCAGGAGTCTGAAAGCTGGATGCTGAAAGGAGGGGCTGATCAGAGTTTGAAGAGGAAGGACCGTTGTATGCCGGGGAAGTTGACGACGTCGGTGACCTTGGGGGAGGCGTGAACCTTCTTCATGAGGCCGAGGAACTCTGAGCTGATGCTGCCGAAGCGCGAGGTCTCGACGGGGAGGAGGGTTTTGATGTCGGCGGATCCGGAGAAGATGCCCTCCAGGTAGACCCAGCGTCGCTGTACGTCGATCCAAACGTCGAAGAGGGCGTTGATGCGATTGAGGCGCTCCTCCCAGGCCTGTGCGTCCTCCTCGAACTCCTTGTAGTAGGGGGAGAGCTTCATGGCGCCCAGGCTGTTGATGTGCTCCTTCAGCTTGTTGAAGAGATCGTCCCAGCCGCGGATGAGGCGCGTCTTGTTCTGGTAGGACACCAGGTCCAGCTCGAACTCGCTCCACGCTTCTCGCACCTCAAAAACTTACTCTCTTTCCATTCCTCCATCCACATTTCTTCTCAAGTCTCACCTGCTTGAGGAATTCCTCCAGGGCCATCTCGCCCTGGGCGACCAGGATGACGTCCCGGATGGAGTTCTCGTGCCGCTCCAACCCCGCGTCCCACACCTACATCCATTCATCGCAAGTGAGACCAGAAAGCATGAGGAAGAAGAGAAGCGAGCCTGTCCAAGGGTGAGATCGTTGAGGTTCCAGGAGACGCGGAGCTGTTTCATCAACTGCTTCCAGTGTCGCTCCTTCAGGGCCTCCGACTTCAGCTCCACCACCAGCATGTTCACCTCAAAGAGAACAGCTTTACTGAGAGGAGACGCGGCAGAATAGGTAGTGCTACCTTGGTGTAGCTCTGGAGGAGGCGCTTGACATGCTCGTAGCCGTCGTAGGTGCGGTACTTGGCGGGGAGCTCCTTCAGGTTGCCCAGGAGACCGTCCAGGGCCTGGCGCAGCTTCCGTGGCTGTACAGAGAGCCAAGGCTTGTCCTTCTGCTCGTCCAGCTGTGCGTAGATGGGGCGGAGAGCCTCCCAGACGGCCTTGAGGTCCGCGAGCTCCTCCAGGGCGACGTTGAGGCGCTCGGCCTGGGGGCTGGGGTGGGCGGGGTCGGCCAGTTCCAGGGCGTCCTTGGCCTTGGCGATGTTGTCCCGGTCCTCCTTCAGCTTGGCCAGCTTGGCCTCGAAGGCGGAGAGAGCCGCGGCGGCGTCCTCGGGGCGGAGGCGGCCTTCCGTAGGTTTGGAGGCCTCCCATTCGCCGAGGAGTTCGGCGGTCTTCGTCTCCACCACGCCGTCCTCGGCGCGGATCTTGGCCTGCAGGGTGGAGACCTGGGCCTGGATGAGGGCGTCCTTGCGGCTGAGGATGTCGGAGAATGCGTCCCACTCCCCTTCCACGTTGTCGGAGTAGAGCCAGCCCTGGGGGAACTGGAAGCGCTGTCGCTCCAGGACCTTCTGGCCCTCCTTGAAGTCGTGGACGGCGTCCGCCCACTCCTTGGCGTTGCGCTTGAGGCCCTGGACGTAGGTGATGAATCCGACGGCCTCGGAGGTGGTGGCGGCGTCCACGGACTGCGACTCCAGGTCCCCGCGGGCCTTGCTGATGTTGCTGTGGAAGGCGGACATTTCGCCGCCCAGCTCGGCGCCGAACTTGGCGAGGACGTCCTTGTGCCAGCTGTCGTACTTGAGGCTGACCTTGGACTGGACCTTGGCGTAGTCGATGATGACGGCGCCGATCTCCTTCCGCGTCTCCGAGGTGTCGAAGGTGGCCCGGGCCTTCTTGATGTCCACCAGCATCTGCATCCAGCGCGGCAGGTCCCCCTTCAGCTTCTCGTACAGGGCGTCCGGCTGCAGGTCCCACAGGGCCTGGTAGCGCAGCCACTCACCCACGTAGGCCTGCACCCGCCCGATCATCCCCTCGATGCCCTCGTAGGCAGACACGATGGGGCCCTGGCCCTCCGGCAGCTTGGCCAGCACTTTCCGGTAGCTTCGCTCCGCCTCCGACACCGTCTCCAGGCCCACTTGGTAGCGCGTGGCCGTGATCCGCGTCTGCCCCGTCACCACGCCCTGCCAGGCGAACATCTGCAACACCACTGCCTCATTTGCACCATTTCATTGTCTTTTGCTAGAGTAAACCTGCTGCATGAGGCCGATGCGAGCATCCTCGATGCTCGGCTGCAGATACATCGTCTGCTGGGTCAGCCGCATCTCGTGCAGCAGTTTCTGCAGGCCAATCTATCTTTATCTGAGGAGGGAATGAGGGGAAGGATGAGGGCGTACGTGAATCTGAGGCTCTCCCCCGGCCTTGAAGGCGTTGTCGTCCTCGTCGGCTTCGTCAGGGTCGCGTCCCTCCAGGGCAGCGGTCCAGGCCTTGAGACCGTCCTGGAGGCGGCGGGCGAGCTTCTGCTCCACCTTCTCGTCCAGACAGGCGACCCACTTGGGTAGGTTGGAGAACTGGTGGAGGCTGAGTGAGTCGATGGCCTTCTGGATGGTGGCGAGGATGGCTTGGAAGGTGTTGGCGGCGTAGTGGCAGGTGTCGAGGGCGGCCAGCTGCAGCTCCACCTGCTCCTGGACGACGAGGAGCTCCTCGGTGGCCTCGTCGAACTTGGCCATCATGTCCGCCAGCTTCTTCACGTAGGGGTCCAGCTTGTAGGACTCCCAGGTGAGGACGGCGCCTTCCTTGAGGATGTCCTGGAGCTCCTTCTTGGAGCCGGCGACGAGGAGGTTGGCGTCCGCCTTGGCCGCGATGCGGTCGTTGATGGCCTCGTAGGTCCGCACGCTCTCCATCAGGCTGATGGCGAACGGATACTGCCCGTTGGCCTGGTGCGCCTTGTTCAGGATGTTCAGCGGGACACGGAAGCCCATCGCCTTCAGGTTTCGCACCTCCTTGGCCAGCGTAATGATCTCCGGCAGGAAATTCACCTCAAACCAGATAGCTCAGCTGAACTGAAGGATAAGGGGGGATGAAAGAGGGTGGACTTTCATCTTGAGCATCGGCCGTCCGTCCACATGGGAGCGTTGGGTGCCGACATCGTAGATGCGTCCCTGGACAGAGAGGGAACGGCTTTGGACTCGGCCGAGCCACTCGTCGAAGATGGGCTCGGTGCGGAGCTTGAGGCGGAAGTTGTCGCCCTCCTGCTTGAGCTGCTGGCCGTCGATGTGCTGCTCCCAGCCCTTGCCCAGGACATCCTCCACGCGCTTCAGGTACATCGACAGCTGGCGATCGATCTGGCGGATCCAGATGATGGAGCCGGAGACGGGTGGCAGGTCCAGCTCGCGGGACATGGCGGCGGCGGCGGACCTGGCGTACTGTACGGTGAAGGCCTTCTGGAGGGCCTCGATGTCCTCCTTGACGCGCTGGATGAGCTGGGTCTGGTACTCCCGGATGGCGCCGCGGATGTGCGGGCGGACGAAGAGTGCGTTGAAGCGGCTGAAGATGCGGAACATCTCGTTGGCGTTCTTGGCGCACCCCAGCTGGTCCCGCAGGCGAGCCGTGATCCGGGCCTCCACCCGCTCGATGCGCTCCTCGTAGCGCTTCAGGGCGCCCTCCCACAGCTCTGCACCCTCCTTGGACAGGTCCAGGCAGTCCACCTCCTTCACGTTCTCGTAAGCGATGTTCACTTCCTGCATTGGCCCTTCTATTGCCTCCCTTCTCACACTTTGGCCGCAGAAAAGGGGTCTACATCGACGGCGTTGACGTCGGTGGCGTCGGCAGCCGTAGGCTCCGGGGTAGCGGCGCGAGGGACTGCGTCCCCGCCTTCTCCAGCTTTCACTGGCGCTGGCATCAGCACTCGCGAGATCACTGCCCGAAGCTGCTCATGCTGGCGACGGAACCTTAAAAGTTGCAGTTCATTTCCTGGGATTGATGCAATTGTTCAAGGTGAGAGTAGAAAGAGTGCCGGTTTAGCTTCACGGCTTCCTTTCTGTTCCACCTGCGATGCTCTTAGAGGCGGGTATCAGGAGCAGCGAATGACATTGAAACGCTACTCCCTTCTTTAGCCTCTTATGAACATACTGATAAAAAAAGATACAAAGTATGCATGGCTGAAACATAGGCTGGTGAGTAAGAAGGGTGAACTTGCGCATGGTGTCGATGCGGAACTGTAGCTTCTTGTGCTGTGGCTGAATGCGCCAGGTCATGCGCTGGTCCCCGTCCCGCTTCTTCTTGGACAGATCCCGCAGCACCGTCACCAGCTGCTCGTAGCTGTCGTCCCAGCACGTGAAGACCTCCTGACAGGAGTTCATCAGCTGCAATCCCCCTCTCTCCACTCCTCCCTCATCAAAACTGCTCCAGGGGTACCTTGTCGAACTCTGCGATGGAGATGTGGCAGAGGCGGCGGGTGGAGAGGACTTTCAGCATCTGGTTCTGCAGGTCCCGACTGATCGCCTCCACAAGACGCAGACAGCTGGAGTGGGGATTGAGATTGAATTCAGGGCAGGGGAAGGGAAATAAGAAGAGGCTCACCGTCCGATGGGATAGCGAGTGTTGCGGATTTTCTTGAGGTGCTGGAAGATGGCGACGATGGCGGCGCGTATGCGTGGTAGGTCGGTGGCGGAGAGGAGGTCGTTGAGGGGGAAGTCCTTCATGAGGATGTTGTAGTCGTTGACGGTTTCGGTGGAGGGTTTGAGTCCGGTGTCCGTATCGAAGGAGACGGTGGCGTGGAAGCGTTTCCCGTGCTTCAGCGCCTCCAGCGTCAGCATGATCTCCGGGCTCGTTCGCTTCTCAAGCAGCCTGCAAAAGAACCCTCCTCATCAGCTCCACTTTCCATCTGTAGACCGCCAACCGAGCTAAGGCCCGCTCCAGGTTGAGCCAGAAGGTGATCTCCTGCAGGGCTGTCCCGGAGCTGGGATCTCGATCCAGCTTCGTCACCTGAGAAGAGGTTGGGGTTGGAGGACTGAGAAGTGGGTGAAGAAAGGATGTGAGAACCTTCTGAATTTCGCGGACCCATCGATTGACGCCGGCCTGTAGGGCGTTGAGGAAGTTGGAGTCGTCGATCTTGTCGCCGAGGTCCTCCACCTTGGGGCGGCGTGCCTCCTTGGCGGCGCGCTTGATGACCTCGCTGATGGCCGGGTGGATGTTGAGGCTGATCTCGGGGATCTCGATGTTCTGCTGCAGATGGAGCAAGCCGATCTCCAGCTCCGCCAGCTTCTTCTCCACATTCGGCGCCATCTTGTCCCCGTCCCGGAAGTCCCCGCCCCCGGCCGATGATTCCCGGATGAAGGACTTGAAGAAGGGCGAGACGGCGGAGGCCACGTAGGAGTGGAGGGTTTCGTAGGGATTGCCCTCGCTCATGGTGATGAGGCGGACTTGCTGAGCCGGGGGCTTGTCGGCCTCGATGAGGGGGCCGCGCTTGATGACCACGACGGCGGCCGTTCGCTGTGAGGTGTAGTGGACGTCGGTGGAAACGGCGTAGGCGCCCAGGTCGGCGTCCTCCAGGGCGGACTCGGTGGCGGACATCTCCGCCTCACTCTCCACACTCCGCACCACCGGCACTCGCTCCACCAACAGCACCCCGGTCTGCGCGTCCCCGATGAACCGACGCACGGCTTCCACAGATGCGGCGTCGGACGGGAAGGCTGGTGGACCGCCACGCTTGGCATCCCCTCCTACAATCATTTCATCACTCAGCCTCTCCTAGAAGAGCTGGGCAAGGCAAGGGGGAACCAGAAGGGTCTTCCAGGATGACGTCCACGAGGCGCTTGAGGTAGGTGATGAGGACCGGTGGATCCATCAGCTCCGCTTGCGCAGCCTGAACAAGAGAAGATGGGTGAAAGGATGGGTAAAGGGGTGGGAGAGGAGAGAGGCAACGACGTCGGGGCCGCGAGAGGCGGCGCTCTCGCTCCCGCTGTCCGACATCCTCCGGGACTAGCGGGGCGAGACTTTTTATTTCTTTTCTCCTGCTTTTTCACAAGCACTGCTCGTATTCAGTCTCGATTGGCTCTGCAAAACTATGTCGGTTCTGGCATGAAAGTGGTCAAAGAAATATTTGATCTCGCGTTGCTATTCTGCACCCGTGCTGGAAGTGGAGCTAGGAGGGTGAGAAAGCAAATGGGTGGCTGGAGGTAGGATAGAGTGCTGTCTGCACTGGGAGGGAATGAGAAGAGCTGGGGGCTGGTAGCAGGGAAGGAAAGGGTGGCTGGTAGCAGGTGTCTGGTGCGTGGCGGGAGCAGCGGATGGGGGCTGAGTCAACAGGCGGCCTTTTTATGCCGTAGAATGGCTCTGCCTCAATGCTCAGGGAAAGTTCGCAGCACTGGCGCCCATTTGAATTTTGCTCCTCTTCCACAATTTTTTCAAGCCAGCGGAATCTCTAGCTGGGCGCCTTTTTCTGCTTCACCTATCCAGGCTGAGCTTTAGCTATCAGTGCATCGTCAACGACTCCTGGTACATCCTCGTCCAATCCAATGATGAATTGCTCTTTTCATTGAGGCATGACAATAGAAAAGCAACATCTTGAACAAAGAAATATCACCTCTTATAATCGAATTGAGCCCATCAACAAAAATTTTAAAACGCTAAGAGTTCAATTATTCAATCAAATGGGGAGGAGCAAGCAGCAGAAAACATGAGAACTAGAAACGATCAGGCTTCCTTGGCCTGAGTTTGCGCAGATGCCTCAGACGAGAGTAGATTTCCTGCCGCTTCAGCAGGATAAACACCAGCACTGGCAACCATACCAGGTTTGCAGGTCAACCATATCAAACTATTTTCTGTGTGAACAGGCAATTTACAGCAAATTTTACAGAGGTTTACAGTCAATTTCACTCCATGCCATTCTAGAATCTAATGATCGTTGACTTTCACCTTAAATTCCGAAATTTAAAAAAAACAAAGCATACTAACTAATCCACGCGGCCTTCTAACCATCAAGCAGAACGACTCGCAGAATGAACAAAATTCCTGAATGCAAAATGTTTGGCTGCACAATGTTTATTGCTGCACTCCTTTTATTCGTGTTGTAAATTTCGGAAAATGATCACCCATCTTTTATGCATTAAAATTTGCTAGCTGTTGGAATACTCAGTTTGAAAAAAACTAATGTTAATCACGGAATGTTAACAGCATATTTCAGCAGTAGAAGGTAAAACAAGAGAAATAAGTTGACGGCCTAACATTAGCCAAACGCTAGACGCACTCACCCAAAACAAGCTAAAAAACTAATTAACTTAATTTGCGCGTTGGGTTGGCATGTAGGCTTATTTAAGTTTAAAACATATGTTTAGTGCGTACAAGCTGCTATGCTTGATGTTTTGTTTTCAACCAAGGCAAATGCATAATGGAAATTTAAGATAAATAATTTCATAAATTAACCATGAAATAATAAAATAGGAGAAAAAACGAAATAGGACGCAGTATTTAAGAGTAAATTGATTTTTTGCCACTTTGTAATTGTTCAATTAAAATGGTTATTTTAAATAACAGATTCCCATTGGGTTAATTTATTGGGTTAATTTAGAAGCCTCGAAAACTAAGGTGCCTGAACGTGAATTGTGTTATTCATTATCTGGATGGAATGACGCTTTTAGTGGGTCAAGCCTATTTTTTGTTTGCCAAGTACATATATGTGTTTCAGAGTCATCAATATTTTTGGGAACCTTATGTGACTCTTCCTCTGATAGCGCACCTCACTTGTATCATGGTTACAACATTGTTAGATCCCCTAACATTTTCAAACATGTCTTAGCGGCAAAATACGCACTTTTCCACACCATTTTTATGTATGCTTTCTTTATGTAAACAAAGCTCATTTCATCAAAGGCAATTTTCTGTTATCAATTTCTGTGTACGAGTATATAAAAAGCAAGAACATTGCTCTAAACAATCTACAAATTGTGTCTCTCATTTTGCGGAATTAGATAAAAAAATTGGCCTGGCGCAAGGGAGCAAAGCGACCGTCAGTGCCCAGGCCCTCTTTTCGACCCAGGTGTATGTTTTGAGGGTTAATGCTAGATCTTGAAATTGATAAGGGTTTTTCTCAAGACATACGAATTCAATCGCTCTGATTCTTTTTTCATTGGAAAGAGCATCCTCGAATTAGTCTGTACTCGCGAGAAACTGCCATAAAGTTTACAATTTGGTGTAGAAAAATGCAAAACAAAGTGTCGTCCGAACTCCTTCCCTGCTGCTGCCCTGCTGCCCTGCTGCCCTGCTGCTGCTTCGCATCTGCTAATGAACGAGAGTAGGTATTCAATTTATCCCCCCACCCCCCTATCCAGTCCTTGGGCTTCAGGTATTCGTTTAAAACTCATAGCCCTTCAATTGACCAGTTTAGCATAGGTACCAGTGGTGTAGTGGTGTAAGTGGACCGGTGGCTGGTTGAAACTGGCAGGTTCGAATCCTTCTCATGAATAAAATTTTTTTTTGTATATTTGAAGTTGAGGAAAATAACTGGTACCATCGGCAAGCCAAAAGTAAAGATATTTTCTCCTGAAAACCGATTCCCTCGAGTTAATTTTTTTTTGCATGATTATTCACTTTCCAAACTTTCGTTTTTTTTAGCTAAATGGTGCCTTATTCGTTTATGCAAAAAAAAAACAATTAGAAGAAAAAAATTGAAACAAGTCTTTTGTATGTTTAAAGTTGAGGAAATAAATGGTACCATCGGCAAGCCGAAAGTAAGCTCTTTTCTCCCAAAAAAAACAAATGCCCCGAGTGTAAAGTCAAAGAAATTTCCCTACTACGAGTGGAATCTGCTGTGTCACCTGTATTTTGTTTGAGCGCGCATGAAAAGAGTTCTTGAACTGCGCGCGAAAACAAAATGCAGATGCCCCACAAGCAGATTCCACTCGTAGTAGGGAAATTTCCTTGACTTTACACTCGGGGCATTTGTTTTTTTTTGGGAGAAAAGAGCTTACTTTCGGCTGGTACCATTTATTTGGTATGTATTGGATAGTACTAACAAATACAGCCGGACAGCTTTCAACTAAATTTCTTGCACGATATTAGAGCTGAAAATGCGATTGTCGCTGGTGGTAGCAGTGTGTCTGGTGAGCCTGACTGCGGCTGGTCGCTTCCGTTGGATGAGCATCCGCCCCGGCTATCGCCACAAACCTCCCACCTTCAACTCACACTCCTCCCTCTACAGGGCCCAGGTTTGTCTCAATTGTCGCTGGTGGTAGCAGTGTGTCTGGTGAGCCTGACTGCGGCTGGTCGCTTCCGTTGGATGAGCATCCGCCCCAGCTATCGCCACAAACCTCCCACCTTCAACTCACACTTCGCCCATGTTTGCCTTAGCCATGCCAGTGAGTAGGGTTAGATATGTGTTTGAAGATGGGGCCGTGGACAGGGCTGATGGAAAGGGCGCTGAAACGTATCCTGGTGTCAGAGCCAGCAGTGCCCAGGCCAATGCGTCCGCGTCGACCGCCCCTTCGACCTGTTCACATCCGTACTATGCGCATGCGAATTTGACCTCCCTATTTCACCTCCCTATTCTGCGCATTCCACATTTGTGGCAGAAAAGAATGAGCTAAAGGCGTTTGGACAACATACAAGACACCATTCGATACAGGATAATGGGGCATTAAGAGTGTCTGCCTTGAAATGGCCTTCCCTTTAGAACGGCTATTCACCGTTTCTATTTGGGACTCCGCTGACTGATTTAATCAGGCTTTTATTTCTCAGTGCAAACAAGGTACGTTTTGTGATGGAGTGATTAATGAGCTTTGCGCTTTTGCTGATAACAGCACCTAAAACCGAAGAAGATTTGACAAATATCCTATGTTCATCCACAAGCTGCATTTGCTTTCATCAGTCTTAAAGCTGGCTCAAAGCTGCTTATCCGAAAAACTCAAATCAAATAAGTCCCTCAAGCATCCCATTCAACTAACTCCCTCATTACTATGCTTGACCGCCTTGATGACATCTCCAGTGAAACCATTCTGTCAGTCATTGCCAAGTTTGAGGCAAACGTGAGGATCAAAGCGAAAGATGGCAATGATGATCCTGCTGGCCTCTCTGCTGCCTGCTTCGCAGATCCTAGGCGAAACTTCGGACTGGAGTTCGCCTCGCTGGCGGGACTTTCGGGCAGCGCCGGACACTGCCTGGTTCCTCCCGCCTCGAGTCTCTTTCCTCCTCTCCCCTTCCTCTGTCTGCAGGAGTGAGTGAAGGAAGAAGCTTTTAGAAGCGGACTGCCGAGCCTGCTGATGGGACGGAAGCAGGGGTCGTCTTCAAGGCTCTCTGGCGCGATATACCGCGAACCCTGCGTCTTCACCACATGATCCGCGGCTAGCGCCATTGACGCGCCCCTGCCCTCTCCTCTCATCACTCCTATCTTCTCCCTCTTAGTCTAGCCAGTGCAGTGCTATCCATCCCAGCCAGCATGACGCAATTCACTGCTTGTATTGCGTGGAGGCTATGAGCACCTAAAAAGGCTGTTAGGATGGCATGAGAGAAGGGAAATGGGGAGAAGGCCGTAAAGAAGAAGTGAGCAGTGGTGAAAAGAGGGGAATGCGACAGGGTTCAGCCCGTGCGCCTCTTCCCCTGACAAGGCCGAAGGAGCATTGCCTAAACCATCAACGACTTCCCGCCACGCTCCACCCCTTTTACGAGCATCGCAATTGCTGTCTCTCGCGGCGTTCATTGCTGCCGGGACTGGAAAACAAGAGGGGGCAGGAGGAGAGGAGAGTAGGGAGCAGTTTTGAGAAGTGGATGCCGTTGGCTCTGCTGCAGAAGCTCCGCAAGTGTCTCGGCCTGGAAGGAGGAGCGGAGGATAGGAGGATGCAGCGAGCCTCATCCTCTATGGCCTGCGCCCTGAGCAGCCAGCCTGAAGAGGAGGAGGAGGGACTGAGCGTTGCCGCTAGCTGTGTAGGTCTTGAGCCAATGGAGGAGGAGATGGGGTTGGAGGAGGAGGAGAAGACGCCGCCGCTGTCGCCGGGTAGTCGTGCCAGCATTGCTCAGTTCGCCGCCCGTTTTGGCCATGGGGCCCCCGCGGAGCCTCAAATGCACCGCAGCCCCAACTTCTTCCCCTCGCCCAGGAAGGTCTCCGACGAGTTCTTTGCATCGCCCCGAAAAGTCTCTGACGACAGAAGGTTCTCATTTTCTATCTGCTCTTAACTGCTCTGCACGTTTCCATTAATTCCTTCACCCTTTTTCGACAATTTTGTCGTAGATTTGGCAGAGAACGTCGCGAAATTTTGAGTCAACCACCGGTGTTCTGGGAGCGAGATTGATTGTAAAGAAGCAAGACAGACAGGACAAAAACATGAGGAGAGTAATGAAGTTGTTTGGCATCGTTGGGTGGGCTGAGAGAAGAGAGGGGGCGGGTGTTTTGGCTTGGAGAATGCGTACGTCCAGCCCAGTTTATCCGGGTGGCAGCTCTGCTTTTTCCCCTAACACAAGGCACGGCAGCTGCAAATGTTCTTAGCATGATCCGCTTCAGCCATCAGCTCCTCCTCTGCTGCCAGGAGACTATTCCATGAGCAGGTAAGCATGATTGATTTGCCCCTTTCTTCGCAGCCTGCAAAGGCTTCTCTGCCAACTTGGCCAAGACATGCCAAAGCCAAAGGCTTCCAAATGTTTGTTGACCCAACTCATATGGGCTCATCAAAATGTTCCCGATAAGCTTTTCCCGGTTAGCTTCTGGCTGCCTTTATCTGGAGCAGGAGGAGGAGAGTGTGTGGGAGCAGAGTGCAATCTGGGTGTCGGTGTGTGAGATTGGGGAGGGCTGCAGTGGGACGGGGCGGCGGCGCATCAGTTTGACGCCGCTGGACCAGCTATCTGTGCCCGTCTCCGACAGCCTCACCTCCTGGCCCAAGCTACTCGCCACCAAACACGTTCCCCCCACCCTCCACTGCCCTTCCTTGCCTCTCCAAGCTTTACCACCTGCTTCAGGCCGCCGAGCAAAGGGCCGAGCAAAGCTTTGCGGACGATTTCACGCGCGTCCTCACCATCACCACCTCCAAGTAGGCCCTTCTCTGCTCCGCTCTCAGCTCTCTCTGGCCTTCCCTAAGCAGCACTAACATTCTTTGCCCCACTCCTCGCTTTCTAGTTCCCTGCCGGGCTTCTATGCCGCCACTAATCCTAGGGCGCAGCATGGCTGGCTCGCTGGTGGCGGGTGATGGCGGAGTGTTGGTGGGGGGCGTTGGAGGAGGAGTAGTGCGTAAGAAGTCGAGCGGAGGGCGGCCGCACTGGCGCATGGGACGCACGGCCTCCGACCTCTTCTTCCCCGCCTCCTCCGAGCTCCTCCGCGATTGCAGCCCCAGCGGCGGCGTCATCTCCAGCCCCGCCTCCGCCAGTCGCCTCCTGGACTCCGTCGCCGTCGCCAACGACATGGCCGCGGGCCTCGGCCTCGTCAGCGCCGGCGGCCGCTCCGTGGAGGACCTCGTCTTCGACCTATTCAAGTTCCCCGACCGGGACGAGATCTCCGTCTCCCGATTCCTCTCCGTTCCTTTCTTCCCCTGCTTCTCCCTCCGCCTCTTTAGCAGGGGCTGAACTGGACTGCAGGAGATGGCATCGACGGGGTTGCGGCGGACGGACCCGCGCCTGGCAGAGATGATGTCCAACTTCAAGAGCTACGACGGGGAGAGCAATCTTCGGGAGACCGGCGGGGTCCAAGACACCCAAGACGTCATGCATCTATGCCTCGACCGAGAGGCCTTCAAACGGTTCCCTTCTCTCTTTTCTTTCTCTGGAAGGATGGCGTAGAGTGAATGGAGTTAAGGTGCGTGGCTCCGACGATGGTGTTGGTAGTGCGAGCGCTGCAGAACCAGCTGGTCATCCCCGACTGGCCCAGCTTCTGCAGCGAAATCGCCGACATTTACCGCATCTGCATGGACATCAAGGAAGGAGAGGTTCCTAACCCTTCTCCTCACCTACACCCACCTGCCTCTCCCAACAAACCTCCTCACACAGAACGCACAGTACATTCCCCAGCTGGCTCGAGTGAACCCGGAATACTGGGGCGTCTCTATCTGCACAGTGGACGGACAGAGGTAGCAGGCTATTGGCAGAGGTGGCATGGCATTGGAGGAGCATGAAAGAAGTTGAGGAGATCGTGGGGGGACAGTAAGGTCCCCTTCTGCTTCCAGTCCGTGTCCAAGGCCTTCAACTACGCCACGGCCATCCACAACCAAGGCGCGGACGAGGTCCACAAGTGGGTCGGCCAGGAGCCCAGCGGACGACTCTTCAACGAAATATGCCTCAACCAAGACAGTTTACAACTCTCTCCTCTCCCTTGCTCATCGCCTACAATCTCTCTCGTCTTTCAGACAGGCCGCACAATCCCATGATCAACGCTGGGGCCATCGTCATTGCTTCGCTACTTCAGCGCCAGAAAACTGCTGCAGACTGCTTTGAATTTGTTTACCTTTTATTTTATTTTTTCCAGGCTACTAGAAATGTAACTCCTAGTCCTAATGATACTAATCGTTTTGACTGTCGCTTTCGCTACTGATTCCCTAACATTGACGAAGCGAACTATGGCATATTATGAATAATGGAGTGCGAAATTGGGAAAATTGAGGCAAATTGAGGTGGCCTCCCAGGAGGCAGGGGATAGATACGCTTAAGCTTTCGCCACACTTTTATGCGGTGCGCTCTCCCCCTTTACGCTTGCTCTCCATTTCTGCTTTTCTATGCGTGTAGTATCAAAAGAAGTCCTGCTTCCTTGACAAATGAAAGGCAAGCTTGACTGAAGGTGCTGAACATGTACAAAGCGTTTGCTGGCAACGAGAACATTGGCTTCAACAACCAGACATTTCTTTCGGAGAGGGACACAGCTGATCGCAACTTCGCTCTCGCCTACTACCTCAGCGAATACAAGGCCTCAATCGTCAACCTGCCTCATTTTTATCTCCAATAGCCACCTGTTTTAGGGATTCCCGCCTGGTGCCAAAGTGCACGAGACTCTGGACCTCTACTTTCAAGTTGGTCTAATCGTAGAAGAAGAGAAACATTTGACAATTAATCCCTTGGCAGATGTGTTCCATGGAGGCCACGGCAGAAACGATGGCGGTGATGACGGGGACGCTGGCCAACGGCGGCATCTGCCCTATCACCAACACCCGAGTGGTCTCCAACCGCGCCTGTCGGGACACCCTCTCCCTTATGCACTCCTGCGGCCTCTACGACTACTCCGGCCAGTGGGCCTTCAAGGTTCCTTATCTCTTCTCCTCTCCATAGTCAGCTAAGGAGGGGAGAAGTGTTGAGGTGGGTCTGCCGGCCAAATCCGGGGTGTCTGGGGTGATCTGCGTGGTGATCCCGAACGAGATGGGCATCTGCGTCTACAGCCCCCGCCTCGACCGCTGTGGCAACTCCGTCCGAGGCATCGCTTTCTGCAAGGTTGGCTGGAGTTGAGGTGGGCTTGAGGGAGATTGGTGTCTGTGTAGGAGCTGGTGAAGCGCTTCAACTTCCACAACTACGACAGCGTCCTCCACGCGGAGGTGGCCAAGATCGACCCACGGCGACGGAAGACGGAGATCCAGGGGGAGCAGATCGTCTACACCCTCTTCGCCGCCAAGACCGGCGACGTCAACGCCATGAAGCAGTTTTTTATCAACCCCCTGCCAGCCTGAAAGCTCAGATGGGCTACCTTGAGGTACACGATGCGCGGCCTGAGTCTGGATATGCAGGACTACGATGGACGGACGGCGCTGCACATCGCGGCCGCCGAAGGACACCTCCACGTCCTCCAGTTCCTCAAGGGCATCGCCGACGTTCAGCCTACGCCTAAAGATCGGTCCACTCCCTTATTTTCACTCATCACACTTTATCGTCACACTCCACCTATCTCCTCTTCTTTTAGGTGGCGTCGAACGCCGCTGGACGATGCGCGAGAATTTGGGCACACGGAGTGCGTGCGCTATCTGGAGGACTGGATCAACGTTTGTCCAGATAATGAGGCGGTTGGAGGGATGAAAAGGGCGGAGTACAGGAGAAGCAGATGGCCAGTTCGCCGGAGGATAAGCCCGTCTCCTTCCAAGTTGCCGCCGTCGATCTGGGCAACAGCGAAGAAGAGACGGATGAAGCATAAAAAGGGGATTATTCGCAACAATGCTGGTGCTTTGATTCGTATTTTTGCGCGGCCGAAGGCTGCCTGCCGCGGAGGGCAGGGCAGTCAGAGCTCCGTAGGCCGGAGGGCATGGGTGCGGAGGCCCCGGAGCAAAGCCTAGCATGCGAAGCATGCTAGGCGAAGCGTAGGGGCCGTAGCACCCGTGCCCGGAGGCCGGAGGAGCTCTGGCGCCCTGCCCGAAGCGGCGGGCGGCCAAGGCCAGCTTAAGCAGTTACCCCATTTTTGCGTCCGTCTGTCCGCATATCCAGTATATGCAAGCTAAGCCTTGTCCGTCCCACAGACATTCGGCGCAGGCCCAGGACAGTAGCTGCTGGGAAAGTAAAAACATTTTTGGGTAAATCGAGGGCGTAGAACGCGATTTTGAAATATCTGCAAGGATCCGAGCGCGGGAATGTGCTCAAAACATCAAAAATGTGAGTTTTTTCAATGTTTTCCATCTGCGCAGTTTTGTGCAGCTACCCCATTGGGTGATACTGCACTCAATAAACAAGTTCTCATGCAGGTGGCCTTATTGCCACCCCACTTTGGCAACCTAACCCCAGCCCCACTCGGGTTGGGTGCCTAATCTTTGAAGTCCCTCGAGGACAGCCAGGTGTTTGCTTCTGCATTCATTTGGTGTGGCTGTAATTTGGCCACAGGGTGGCGGGTTTCTAAAAGAGTCATACGACCACAAAAGAGGCAAATGCATGAAAAAAGCAGAGCACCCGTGTAGCGGGACCCATGCAGCCCAAGTTTCGAATTTGCTTTGAATTTCGTATTATTTTTTCTACTATTTTTGCATTTCTTTTGAATTTTGGCATTTGAATTTTATTGAATTTTATATCCAATAATGTTGTACCTGCAGAATCGATGAGAACAAAAATGACAAATAATGGAATCGCTAAAAATTTAACATAGAGCATGGACATATATAAAATTTAAATTTTGTGCCATTTAAGTAAACACGAATTCGAACAAATTTATTTAATTAAAATTTACTAAATTTTTGAAAACATTTCAAAAGCTGCTCAAACCGATTGCTCTATAATGATTAAATTCATTACCACTTGGAATTTCTAAACAAAGAAATACTCATAAAATAAATTAACTAAAACGCTAACTATGAAAACCCAAACAAGAATGATATGCGCCGCAGGCCTCTCCCAACCTAGTCCATATATATAATAGAGGAGCCTGTCTTGTTAGTAAGCATTTCGCGCGCCATGAGGGAAGCTTCCTGTGAGGAGGTGAGAGTGTTTTTGGGTAAATCAGGGTCGGGGAACACGATTCTGAGTTAATCAGCTTGATCTGAGCATGGGAAAGGCTTTAAAACATTGAAAATGTGAGTTTTATCAATGTTTTTGTACTGCGCAGATTTGGGAATCTACCCAGGTTTGCAAAATTTCAGTCATTACGGATAAATATTCCCAAACAAATAAGCATCGTACCTCTTTGGGAACCTAACCCCACTTGGGTTGGGTGCCTAATCTTTGAAGTCCCTTGAGGACAGCCAGGTGTTCTATTCACTTGGTGTGGCTGTAATTTGGCCACTGGGCGGGGTGGGTTATCAAAAGAGTCAAATGACCAAAAAAGAGGCTGATGCATGAAAAAAGCTGAGCACCCGTGTAGCGGGAACCATGCAGCCCAATTCTCCCAAAATTAAAAATAGGCTAATGCATGAAAAGAGCTAAGCACCTGTGTAGCGGGACCCATGCAGCCAAAATACAATTTCTCCAATCCTTTTGCCACTTTGCCTTCTTCAATCATCAGATTGCCCCCCCCCCCCCCCAGCCATTTGCACCTTGTGGCCTCCCCCATTCGTTGGCCTCTATTTCTACAAATACATTGCTAATATCTACAAATCCTTGTTATCAAATTTTAAATGTCACACCAAAAACTTTACCACCTCAAACCATCAAAAAACAATTTAATTTTATCAGTCATCGTCTCAACAAATAGTCTAAAATAGATAATATATAAACAAACAAATGGTCAGGCATCCATTTTGGTGCATCAATTTCAAAAATCGGGGTCCCAGATGCACCCACGCAGCGGGACCCACGCAGCCCAGATGCAATTCCTATAATCCCAACCATTTGCCTTCATTTGACATCCCACCCAACCATTTGCCATCCAACCATCTTGCCCCTTTAAACCTTGTGGCCACCCCCATTCTTTTGCCTCCTTTTCTGCAAATTAATTCCTGTTATCAAATTTTAATTGTGTTGCCAAAGACCTTTATATAATTTTTTTCGATTTTTTAATGGGGTAACTGAAAATTTTTTGCGCGGCCGAAGGCCGCCTGCCGCGGAGGGCAGGGCAGTCAGAGCTCCGGAGGCCGGAGGGCATGGGTGCGGAGGCCCCGGAGCGTAGCCTAGCATGCGAAGCATGCTAGGCGAAGCGTAGGGGCCGTAGCACCCGTGCCCGGAGGCCGGAGGAGCTCTGGCGCCCTGCCCGAAGCGGCGGGTGGCCAAGGCCAGCTTAACCAGTTACCTCATTTTTGCGTCCGTCTTTCCGCATATATATATATATATATATATATGTGTGTCCGAGGCCCGTACTCCTCGGTTTTTCAACGAAAATGGCTGATTTTTTGCATGAAGGTCCGTCTAGGCGGTGCCTCGGGACCATTTTTGGCGCTTGGCGTAATTTTTTGAATTTCGCCCAAAACTCAATTTTTTGATGTTTCAAGACACTAAAAATCGTAAATCACTGGTTTTTCCATGAAATTAGCTGAAATTTTGCATGAAAGTCCACCTTGGTGATGCCTTGGCACCATTATTAGGGCTTGGCGAAATTTTTTGATTTTCACCCAAAACTCAATTTTTTGATGTTTCAAAATACGAAAAATCCTAAATCACTGGTTTTTCAGTGGAATTAGCTGATTTTTGGCAGATACGTCCGCCTCAGTAACATTTAAAAGCTGGCAAAAGGAATTTTTGAAATATTTATTATTTCTTGATTCATAGTCAAAAGACCAAAATCTTGATGTTTCAAAAATTCAAACATCTATAAATCCCTAGTTTTTCTATAAAATTAACTCAATTTTGGCAGTTATGGTTGTTTAGGTGGTGTCTTGAAGCTGTTAAAAGGATTTTATGAAACAAATTTGCAATATTTCGCTTTGTGGTCAAAAACATAAAATTTTGATGTTTCAAAAATTCAAACAAGCATATGTTTAAGGCTTTTGAAGCTGACCAGCTGATTTTGACTATAAGTGATTCTTATGCAGTTATAACGTTGCTTACTTGGAACAAAGGCCGCGCATCTTGGCAATAGCCGAGAATACCTTGTTTTTATTAAATTCGACTAATTTTTTATGGTTTTGGGTCAATTTTGGTGGATAGATTTCAAAAATCGGGGTCACAGTCTCACTGATGCAGTAAAAGTTTGAAATATTGGAAAACCTCCAAAAATCACAAAAAATGTCCACTTTCGCCAGTTTCTGGACCACGCACAAGTATGCACACCGTTTTAAACCCCCAATATAATGTTTTCTGGTGGCTTTTTAATAAATACAAATTGTATTAAATGCCCTTATGCGGCAGTATTAGCATAATTTTGTTATTTTTTTGTTATTTTGTTAAATATCCCCCAATGATAATTGAGTTCATTTATTGCCCTAAAATATTTTTGGTACAAACATTTTCATCAAAATAAATAACTCTCTCCTCCCAACCCAACCTATCCTCCCATGTGGGGTGGTGGATGCCAGATGCTTTTACAGGCCTATTTAGGTTCACCCAATCCTCCCATGTAGGGCGGTGGATGCCAGATGCTTTTACAGGCTTATTTAGGCTCACCCAATCCTCCCATGTAGGGCGGTGGATGCCAGATGCTATTACAGGCCTATTTAGGTTCACCCAATCCTCCCATGTAGGGCGGTGGATGCCAGATGCTTTTACAGGCTTATTTAGGCTCACCCAATCCTCCCATGTAGGGCGGTGGATGCCATATGCTTTTACAGGCCTATTTAGGCTCACCCAATCCTCCCATGTAGGGCGGTGGATGCCAGATGCTTTTACTGGCCTATTTAGGCTAAACCAATCCTCCCATGTAGGGCGGTGGATGCCAGATGCTTTTACAGGCCTATTTAGGCTCACCCAATCCTCCCATGTAGGGCGGTGGATGCCAGATGCTTTTACTGGCCTATTTAGGCTAAACCAATCCTCCCATGTAGGGCGGTGGATGCCAGATGCTTTTACAGGCCTATTTAGGCTCAACCAATCCTCTCATGTAGGGCGGTGGATGCCAGATGCTTTTACAGGCCTATTTAGGCTCACCCATTCCTCCCATGTTGGGCAGTGGATGCCAGATGCTTATACAGGCCTATTTAGGCTCACCCAATCCTCCCATGTAGGGCGGTGGATGCCAGATGCTTTTACAGGCCTATTTAGGCTCAACCAATCCTCCCATGTAGGGCGGTGGATGCCAGATGCTTTTACAGGCCTATTTAGGCTCAACCAATCCTCCCATGTAGGGCGGTGGATGCCAGATGCTTTTACAGGCCTATTTAGGCTCACCCAATCCTCCCATGTAGGGCGGTGGATTCCAGATGCTTTTACAGCCCTATTTAGGCTCACCCAATCCTCCCATGTAGGGCGGTGGATGCCAGATGCTTTTACAGGCCTATTTAGGCTCAACCAATCCTCCCATGTAGGGCGGTGGATGCCAGATGCTTTTACAGGCCTATTTAGGCTCACCCAATTCTTTTAGGGTGGGCCTATTTAGGCTCAAATATTTGTTTTCAATTAAATTTTAGTAATTGTGTTTTTTCCTTTCTCTAGCTGGTTCATTCGAGTCGCCGTAGGCGACGGCGAAGCTCAACCTAGTCTTATATAATACGGGTGATGCCATTTTAGGAGGGTCCTGGCGCCGTCTGGATTCTCAACTTATCCTGGCATATGATACCATTTTGGATAGGTCTTGAAAAATGCTGCATCTGGCATATCGCTGCACCTGCCCCAGAATTCGAGAAATTAATGAATTCGTTGAAAACGTGCTAATTTTTGCTATTTTTAAACTTTGAAACTTCATTGCTCAGCCAATTTTCAGCATTTCTTGGCGGACTTTTTTTTAAATTAAAGTTTGAACAATTCTGTGTGACATCTTCTGTTTACATTTCCATTTTATTAGAAATTTTTCTATTAAAAATCTCATTGAGTAAAGTCAATTTTCGTGATTTTGGCCCTACTCGAGGATCTGATGTTTCAAGGCATTTATTAGTAAGGATATTGGGAGATCAATATTAGTGGCCCTCATGCTTGTTGACTGAGCTTTGTACTGCCTTTCAGATCGCAGGATACGATTCAAGGACTGAATAAAGTTCCTCATTGCTCAGTGGTATCTGAGGCATTTAGCATTTTTGCGCGGCCGCAGGCCGCCTGCCGCGGAGGGCAGGGCAGTCAGAGCTCCGGAGGCCGGAGGGCATGGGTGCGGAGGCCCCGGAGCGTAGCCTGGCATGCGAAGCATGCTAGGCGAAGCGTAGGGGCCGTAGCACCCATGCCCGGAGGCCGGAGGAGCTCTGGCGCCCTGCCCGAAGCGGCGGGCGGCCAAGGCCAGCTTAAGCAGTTACCCCATTTTTGCGTCCGTCTTTCCGCATATATATATATATATATATATATATATATATATATATATATATATGTCCCTGTCGCGCTCGTACTCCGCGGTTTTTCAACGAAATTGGCTGATTTTTTGCATGAAGGTCCACCTAGGTGGTGGCTCGGGACCATTTTTTGCGCTTGGCGTAATTTTGCGTTTTTCTTGCAAAACCTAAATTTTTGATGTTTCAAAATACGAAAAATCATAAATCACTGGTTTTTCAATGAAATTTGCTGAATTTTTGCAGGTACATCCGGCAAAGTAATATCTTGAAGCTGGCAAAAGGAATTTTTGAAATATTTGTTATTTATCGATTTATTGTCAAAAACCCAAAATCTTGATGTTTCGAAAATTTGAAAATGCATAAGTCTATGGTTTTTCAATGAAATTAGCTGATTTTTGGAATGTACGTCCGGGATAGTAATATCTTGAAGCTGGTGAGAGAAATATTTGAAATTTTTAGTATTACTTGATTTATGGTCAAAAACCAACAATCTTGATGTGTCAAAGATTTGAACATGTATAATTCATGGTTTTTCATTGAGATCGGTTGAATTTTGCCATGAATTTTCATCTAGGGGGTGTCTTGAGGTGAGGCCGCGCATCTTGGCAACAGCCGAGAACACCTTGTTTGAAACTATTAAGAAATAGTTAATTGTTATTGGATGGTATGGTTCATTATGAAAGAAAAGAAAATTGAAATTTCATATTTTGGCAAAGGTAGAAAAGTGTGGCCGCGCGAAGCGCGGCCACTGGCCCATACTACTAGTATATATATATGTCTGTCCGGGGCGGTTTTTCAACGAAATTGGCTGATTTTTTGCATGAAAGTCCGTTTGGGTGGTATCTCCAGGCCATTTTTTGGGATTGACGTAATTTTTTGATTTTTGGCCAAAACTCAATTTTTTGATGTTTCAAAATACGAAAATTCATAAATCACTGGTTTTTCAATGATAATGGCTGAATTTTGGCAGGTACGTTCGTATAAGTAATATCTTGAAGCTGGCAAGAGGAATTTTTGAAATAATTAGTATTTCCTGATTTATGGTCAAAAACCCAAAATCTTGATGTTTCAAAAATCGGAACATGCATAATTCATGGTTTTTCACTGAAATCTGTTGAATTATGGCATGTATTTTCATCTAGGTGGTGTCTTGAGGTGAGGCCGCGCATCTTGGCAACCGCCGAGAATACCTTGTCACTACTGGTTTCGGCATATGCTATTCATATTATTCATTGCATTTTAATAAATATCGGCAGTTTAGAGAATAGAAGAAGATACATATATTATACCATCGGCAAGCCACATGTGGGCATTATTTCCATTTCCCAGCCTTCCATGCATTAGGTGCTGAGGGAGGCTGGTAGTGAAAATGGTGTTGGCAACGATGAAGTGAACGCTTACTGAAAAAGGGGTTTTAACCTGACATGCTTAGACTGTGAACACATGGGATCACAACTGCGGAAGTGGCAAACTAATCAGCATTTGTCCTACGCTCTCTATTCACTCTGCACCCCACCAAACCTTGGTCCCATTCCGCCACCCGTATTGCCCACTCTAGCATACATATAGATATAGGCGGAGATGGGGGAATTAGGCATGGGACTCAGCAAGTTTTAAGGATGAGGCGATAGGGCTTGGGCTGTAGTGTGAAGCTGACGATTGGCTCCAGATCGGGCAACTCCCCAGCCGGCTCCAGCTCAAAGCGCTGCAGCAGTGCACCCAGCATCACGAACAGCTCCATGCGCGCCAGACTTTCGCCTCAACCTCCTTCCTCTTCCCAGCACATGAAAGGGGGCAAGTGGAGGAGGGCTGAACCGGCACACTGGCGCTTGCCGATGGAGAATGGGTTGAAGGCATCCACTTTGCTGACAAAAGCCCCGTCCGCGGTGATGAAGCGAAGGGGGTCGAATCGCTCCGGCTCGGGGAACACCTCTGGGTCCAGGTTGGCTGCACTGATGGCTGCTGATAGGACTGTGCCCGTAGGCAGCCAGTAGCCGCGCACCTAAACACTCCTTTTCTTTCACCAACCTGCACCTCCTTTACTCCTCATAACCCTTCCCTCCTTCTGCAGCTGATCTTGTAGCTGAGGATTGAGGCGGGTGATACCTGGATGGGCTGTAGGTTGGTGTGCGGGAGGTTAATGTGGACAATGTTGGCGCGGCGCTGTGTTTCAGCCACGAAGGCTTGGAGGAGAGGCAGACGCGAACGGTCGCTCATGCTGGGCAGGCGATCCTGGCACACAGCGCGAATCTCCTTCCGCACACGTCCCTTCAAATGGCTACACCCTTACACTGCCTCGTTGCCTGTTTGCAGGGAAGAGGAACGGTGATCTGGGGGTTGTGAAGGGCGAATAGAAGGCCCCAACGGAGGGTCGTCACCGTCGTTTCCAGGCCCGCAGCAAAGAAGTCGTTCAGGGTAGTGTTCAGCTGCCTATAGTCGAAGCTGCCCATTGGCTCGCCGCGCTCTGCTCGCTCATGCCTCTCCTTAAACATGTTTTTATTCTATCACGAGTCACGAGCCACGAGTCCAAACAAATCAACGGTGAAACTGCCGTATAATTGTCTGAGGTCTGAGATAAAATGAAAGGTGTCTGAGATCAATGTTAGCCTTAAGGTAAGCTTGGATGAAGTCGATTGGTTCAGCCGATGGATCAAAAAGGGCCTCATGCCGCTTCACCTCCTCCTCCATGTACTGCTTAAGGAATGCACTGCAAATACACAGCCAGCCATAGGTGGGGTGTGAAAGTGAAAGGAGACGAGCTAGGCGCGCTCAATCCGGAGGTATGTAGTCCGGAAGGGGCCGGGCAGGAAACGAAGGCTGGGGAAGTGGGTCATCAGCAGCACCGGAATGCTCATCAATGCATCCACCGTTGTGCTTACGGCCGCTTTCAGATCCTGCAAATCTTCTCACCCTTTCTCATAAACACAAGGACAGAGATGGTATTTAGAATGTAAGCATCCAATCTTCAAAGGTGCATACATGAACGAGATGCTAGACGCTGAAATGAATGTGGCCTAGGGAATTGGAACCTTAAAGACACTCTGTCGCCGAAAACGGACGCCCATGACCAGCTCGGAGATGATGTTGCCCACGGCCAGCTCCAGATGTTCATCCAAGCTCAGCTCTCCTGTGTAGCACCCCCATTAGCCTCCTGCCACTCCTGCCCTCTCTGACCAGGCTGGAATGGAAGGAACCTTGTCCATCCGGCATCTCCTCCTGGAGGCTAGCGAAGGCATCGTGGAGAACGGCGTGTATGCGCTCCTCCATGATGTTCTTGCCCAGGCCGAGCGCGTGGAAGACGCGGAGGGCGAAGCGACGCTGCTCCTTCCAATCCGCCCCGTCCGTTCCCACGATCCCGTATCTGAGCACTTGCGTTGGGCTGGTGTTTAGGTTCACAAAGGACTCAAGGAACCGTCCGTCATCGATGAGCTCATAAACGGCATCCCTGGGTCGTCCACTGACTGTCTCGGCGGACTTACCCAGGAAGACCTCCTTCATCAGCTCCGTCTCCGTGATCCACACTGTTGCTTCGTTGCCCACCTCAAGAGGGACAAAAACTGGGGGCTGAGGCGATGGAGAGGCTGGGAGCAAAGGAGCGCAACCCAGGTTGTGAAAAGGCCGCCATACTTCTTGCCCTGTGCAGCCACCCAACGGTGCGGGGCGGACATGTCAATCTGACTCACATTCCCTGCAAGCAAGGCCTTCCAGGTTCAAGCTGAGGCTGGGGTGGAGAGGGTGAAAGGAGGAGAAGAGAGACCGATTATGGGCAACGGCATGGGACCAGGAGGGTAGTCACGACGCTTGCCCCACAACTCCCATACTAGCCACGCGGCAAAGATCAGGCCAAGTAGGACAGCGGTCAGCATAACTCTTTGGAAAATTATGAGCCAAGATGTGGTGGTACAAATGAGAAGAAAGTGTTATGCAATTTCGCTTCTGCAAAAACTGGTTGGTCATGGGTTGACAGTGTGGTGAGTACATAGACGTGAGGACTTTTTCATTCTGGGAACTTTTATTTGCCCAGAACGTGAAGATTGTAAAAGTTGCCCAGTAGGCTAAGGAGGCTTTTACTTTTAGTGTTCAAAGACCCCAAAAATGTTTCTTATGGTAAATTTCAGTAGAAGTTGTATTTATTTTTCTAACTGCGAGGATAAATGAATGTCTGAACATTTACGGTACATTTATGGTACATTTACGGAAGGCAGTGGTGTGCAAACAAAAATATCGCTTTTTTGTGCAATTTAAACGCCATTTTTTCAAATAATCAAACTTGAATCAAAGTCGGGGTATGGTTAATAAAAGGTGTGTAGTTTATATGAAAGGTGCATGTAATTTTTGTCATATTTTAGCCATTATGAGATGAACATAAATGCGCACCTTCGCTAATATGGGTACACCTTTTTTTAACAAATTTACATGCTTATAGCTAAAAAAAGGTGAAGCATAATTAGAAAAGGTGGGCATTGTTTCTAGACTAATACGGACATCCTTTTTCTGAATCTGCATCGCACCTTTCCCAATTCAAACGCACCTTTCCTGTTATGGCCTCGGATAGGCCACCATACCCCTTTTAGGCCTATAATATGGGTTCTGCATCTTTCAACCACCTATTTCGAGGAAGGTGCGGCTGATTTTGGAAAGGTGGGCATTGTTTCTAGACTAATTCGGACCTCCTTTTTCTGAATCTGCATCGCAACTTTCCCAATTCAAACACCCCTTTCCTGTTATGGCTTCGGATAGGCCACCATACCCCTTTTAGGCCTATAAAATGGGTTCTGCATCTTTCAACCACCTATTTCGAGGAAGGTGCGGCTGATTTTGGAAAGGTGGGCATTGTTTCTAGACTAATTCGGACCTCCTTTTTCTGAATCTGCATCGCACCTTTCCTAATTCGAACGCACCTTTCCTTTTTTGGCCTCGGATAGGCCACTATACCCCTTTTAGGCCTATAATATGTGTTCTACATCTTATTTCGCTTCACTAACCAAAAATTCTAGTCCTTAACAAGTGTAATGGCGCAAAGCGCAATGGTGACCGCGAAGCTCATATCCATTGCTTCCATCATATTTATTAGGAGCTTCAAAGCTTGCCACTCAAAAGAAAAATCTGTGGACCTTTCACTAATTTCAAAAGTAAGCACAGATTTGGAATTGGCATATACGAATTGTGAGCAATAAACTCAAATCTTCTGTTCAACTCTCAACAGTTTAGCTGCTACCGCTGTAGATCAACAGTTCGCTGTAGTGTTCCACTCAATAAAGTAATGCTAGTGCGCAGATAGTCCAGAATGACCAGGTGAGAATGAATGTATTAGAGATCACCAAGAGGCTCTACGACGGGGACATCCTGAGCCCTACTACTGGCTCCCTAATCACCCTGACCTCATGCAGATGGACTATCCGAGGCCAAAACAGGAAAGGTGCGTTTGAATTGGGAGAGGTGCGATGCAGATTCAGAAAAAGGAGGTCCGAATTAGTCTAGAAACAATGCGCACCTTTCCAGAATCAGCCGCACCTTCCTCGAAATAGGTGGTTGAAAGATGCAGAACCCATATTATAGGCCTAAAAAGGGTATGGTGGCCTATCCGAGGCCATAACAGGAAAGGTGCGTTCGAGTTAGGAAAGGTGCGATGCAGACTCGGGAAAAGGAGATCCGAATTAGTCTAGAACCAATGCGCACCTTTCCAGAATCAGCCGCACCTTCCTCGAAATAGGTGGTTGAAAGATGCAGAACCCATATTATAGGCCTAAAAGGGGTATAGTGGCCTATCCGAGGCCAAAACAGGAAAGGTGCCTTCGAATTGGGAAAGGTGCGATGCAGAGTCAGAAAAAGGAGGTCCGAATTAGTCTAGAAACAATGCGCACCTTTCCAAAATCAGCCGCACCTTCCTTGAAATAGGTGGTTGAAAGATGCAGAACCCATATTTTAGGCCTAAAAGGGGTATAGTGGCCTATCCGAGGCCAAAACAGGAAAGGTGCGTTCGAATTAGGAAAGGCGCGATGCAGATTCGGGAAAAGGAGATCCGAATTAGTCTAGAAACAATGCGCACCTTTCCAGAATCAGCCGCACCTTCCTCGAAATAGGTGGTTGAAAGATGCAGAACCCATATTATAGGCCTAAAAAGGGTATGGTGGCCTATCCGAGGCCATAACAGGAAAGGTGCGTTCGAATTAGGAAAGGTGCGATGCAGACTCGGGAAAAGGAGATCCGAATTAGTCTAGAACCAATGCGCACCTTTCCAGAATCAGCCGCACCTTCCTCGAAATAGGTGGTTGAAAGATGCAGAACCCATATAATAGGCCTAAAAGGGGTATAGTGGCCTATCCGAGGCCAAAACAGGAAAGGTGCCTTCGAATTGGGAAAGGTGCGATGCAGAGTCAGAAAAAGGAGGTCCGAATTAGTCTAGAAACAATGCGCACCTTTCCAAAATCAGCCGCACCTTCCTTGAAATAGGTGGTTGAAAGATGCAGAACCCATATTTTAGGCCTAAAAGGGGTATAGTGGCCTATCCGAGGCCAAAACAGGAAAGGTGCGTTCGAATTAGGAAAGGTGCGATGCAGATTCGGGAAAAGGAGATCCGAATTAGTCTAGAAACAATGCGCACCTTTCCAGAATCAGCCGCACCTTCCTCGAAATAGGTGGTTGAAGATGCAGAACCCATATTATAGGCCTAAAAGGGGTATAGTGGCCTATCCGAGGCCAAAACAGGAAAGGTGCCTTCGAATTGGGAAAGGTGCGATGCAGAGTCAGAAAAAGGAGGTCCGAATTAGTCTAGAAACAATGCGCACCTTTCCAAAATCAGCCGCACCTTCCTTGAAATAGGTGGTTGAAAGATGCAGAACCCATATTTTAGGCCTAAAAGGGGTATAGTGGCCTATCCGAGGCCAAAACAGGAAAGGTGCGTTCGAATTAGGAAAGGCGCGATGCAGATTCGGGAAAAGGAGATCCGAATTAGTCTAGAAACAATGCGCACCTTTCCAGAATCAGCCGCACCTTCCTCGAAATAGGTGGTTGAAAGATGCAGAACCCATATTATAGGCCTAAAAAGGGTATGGTGGCCTATCCGAGGCCATAACAGGAAAGGTGCGTTCGAATTAGGAAAGGTGCGATGCAGACTCGGGAAAAGGAGATCCGAATTAGTCTAGAACCAATGCGCACCTTTCCAGAATCAGCCGCACCTTCCTCGAAATAGGTGGTTGAAAGATGCAGAACCCATATAATAGGCCTAAAAGGGGTATAGTGGCCTATCCGAGGCCAAAACAGGAAAGGTGCCTTCGAATTGGGAAAGGTGCGATGCAGAGTCAGAAAAAGGAGGTCCGAATTAGTCTAGAAACAATGCGCACCTTTCCAAAATCAGCCGCACCTTCCTTGAAATAGGTGGTTGAAAGATGCAGAACCCATATTTTAGGCCTAAAAGGGGTATAGTGGCCTATCCGAGGCCAAAACAGGAAAGGTGCGTTCGAATTAGGAAAGGTGCGATGCAGATTCGGGAAAAGGAGATCCGAATTAGTCTAGAAACAATGCGCACCTTTCCAGAATCAGCCGCACCTTCCTCGAAATAGGTGGTTGAAGATGCAGAACCCATATTATAGGCCTAAAAGGGGTATAGTGGCCTATCCGAGGCCAAAACAGGAAAGGTGCCTTCGAATTGGAAAAGGTGCGATGCAGATTCAGAAAAAGGAGGTCCGAATTAGTCTAGAAACAATGCGCACCTTTCCAAAATCAGCCGCACCTTCCTTGAAATAGGTGGTTGAAAGATGCAGAACCCATATTATAGGCCTAATAGGGGTATAGTGGCCTATACGAGGCCAAAACAGGAAAGGTGCCTTCGAATTGGGAAAGGTGCGATGCAGATTCAGAAAAAGGAGGTCCGAATTAGTCTAGAAACAATGCGCACCTTTCCAAAATCAGCCGCACCTTCCTTGAAATAGGTGGTTGAAAGATGCAGAACCCATTATAAAGGGCTAAATGGGGTATAGTGGCCTATCCGAGGCCAAAACAGGAAAGGTGCGTTCGAATTAGGAAAGGTGCGATAAAGATTCGGGAAAAGGAGGTTTGAATTAGTCTGGAAACAATGCGCACCTTTCCAAAACCAGCCGCACCTTCTGTCAAAAGGGTTTGTATGATTATTTGTCATTGTTTTCTTACATTTTATTAGCAATATACACATTAAATCTGTTAATTAAAGGTATTACTAAAATTCGAATGGTGTGCTATGTTGGAGGCATGGCAATAGCCCATATAGATGAAAAATGATATGCACCTTTTTAAATTGACACACACCTTTTATTAACACTACCGTCAAAGTCGTCGTACAATTAGGTCAATTTGCATATTTCGACTTACAGTTGCATTGCTATGTAGATTTAGCTCATTAGGTGCAATGTTCTTTGCTTTTACGTCTATGACATTTACTTGGCATATTAATGACTCAAAAACGAAGTAGCATCAGCTCATTTCATCACTTAGCTCTCAGCTATATCACCCAAACTAAAAAATCAATCAAACCAAACATCTGCTCATTTGAAGCAAAAGAAGACCTCGCAGAGCTAGTCTTCAATTTTGCAGATTTATATATTGTTCAATATATAAATTGCTAAAAAAAGTGGCTGATAAACGAAATAATAGATTTACTAATGCTCTTTTTCGGTGAATAGGATGAGGATCTTGCTCTTTGTATATGAAGGGGCGGTGTGGAAAGCAGACAGGAGGGTAGAAGGGAGACACCTGGAGGGCTTTGCAAGCAACTCTTCACCTCTTTTCAGGGTGCGTGAACATTTCTGCGCGCGCTGTACTCCAAAGTCCCTCCTGCTTTTCTCACCTCTGCTGCACTCGAAAAGATCCAATTTCGCTTGAAGCCGCTCCAAGCGCATGAAGCCTGCTCCTTTCTTCCTCAGACGGTTATCGATGCTTTTGTAATTTTTAGTCACCAAAACACTTAAGCATGAGTTCAGAGTCTTGAAAGCAGAGCAAATAAAACTGCGGCTAAAATCGATTCAAACTCGGCTGCAAGCATTCTGTTGGCACATGGCTAAATGTTAGACAGAAGAACAGTCCTTTATTAGGCCCATTCATTTAAGAAAATCGTGAATTACATAAAATCATTTTTCTGATATTTCTGTAATCCTCTATTGTTTCCTAATCTTGATAAAACTCGGATTTATTTTCAATTCATGCCTAAACGAATTGGAGGTTGAATTAAGCATTCGAGATTTTAATTAGAATTAGATTAGAGACGGGATTTTTTGCGCGGCCGACGGCCGCCTGCCGCGGAGGGCAGGGCAGCCAGAGCTCCGGAGGCCGGAGGGCATGGGTGCGGAGGCCCCGGAGCGTAGCCTAGCATGCGAAGCATGCTAGGCGAAGCGTAGGGGCCGTAGCACCCGTGCCCGGAGGCCGGAGGAGCTCTGGCGCCCTGCCCGAAGCGGCGGGCGGCCAAGGCCAGCTTAAGCAGTTACCCCATTTTTGCGTCCGTCTGTCCGCATATATATATATATATATATGTGTGGTTCCGGGGCCGGGCCTCCGCGGTTTTTCAACGAAATTGGCTAATTTTTTGCATGAAGGTCCTTCTGGGTGGTATCTCCAGGCCATTTTTTGGGATGGGCGTAATTTTTCGATTTTCGCCCAAAACTCAATTTTTTGATGTTTCAAAGTACCAAAATTCATAAATAGCTGGTTTTTCAATGAAATTGGCTGAAATTTTGCATGAAGGTCCGCCTGGGTAATATCTCCAGGTCATTTTTGGTGCTTGGCGTAATTTTGCGTTTTTTTCCCAAAACCTAAAATTTTGATTTTTCAAAGTACCAAAATTCATAAATCGCTGGTTTTTCAATGAAATTGGCTGAAATTTTGCATGAAGGTCCGCCTGGTAATATCTCCAGGTCATTTTCGGTGCTTGGCGTAATTTTGCGTTTTTTTCCCAAAACCTAAAATTTTGATGTTTCAAAGTATCAAAATTCATAAATCGCTGGTTTTTCAATGATATTGGCTGAAATTTTGCATGAAAGTCTGTCTAAGTGGTGGTTTAGGACCTTTATTGGGGTTTTGCAAAATTTTAGATTTTTTTCTAAAAAACTTAATATTTTGATGTTTCAAAACTGAAGAACTCATAACTCCCTTGTTTTTAAACAAAATTGGCTGCAATTTTGCATGAAGGCTGGCTGGAGGCTTTGGACCATTATTTGGGCTTTGAGAAATATATGGGGTTTTCCCTAAAACATAAAATTTTGATGTTTCAAAATTGAAAAATTCATTAATCCTTGGTTAATCAACCCAATTGGCTAAAATATGCTCATGTAGCTTCACAATATTGCTTGGAATAGAGGCCGCGCATCTTGGCGACAGCCGAGAATACCTTGTTTTATGAAGATACTAACGAAATCGATTGATTTGAGGATGAAAGAGATGGCGGAGGTATTGAGCAAGAGCCTAAGTCGAGTAGCACTGCGCCCGAGCAAACCACCGCTCAAAGCAGCGCGCCTTCAATCCTACGCTTCCGTTTCAGGGTTTAATTCTTGAAAAATAAGAGAAGGATTCAAGTATGCGGCTGTAACATGCAAATTCAGCCAAAACAAGCGGCTGAAACATGTTTTCACATTAAATTAATGAATAACATTTAGCATTAAAATTCGGCCAAAAATATTAAAATCCATGTCTATATATTTTAGCGCCTTCTTTTTTGACATGTTTCGATAATATAGATGACTCACTGCCATAAATAGTTTTCAATTTTTTATAAATCATTCATTCAACACTTGCATGCAAAGACGGGAAAAAGCTTCGTTTAAGAAAAATCAATATTTCTGGGGTAGGGCATAGAAAAAAGTCGCCCTTTCCTGCTCTTCGCTCTCTGCGTCCTTTGACCTAACTATGCTTGATGTGCCAGGCTTCAGCTCGTGTTTTCATCAAACCAATCTTTTTTACATTCTCCAATCCTGCTTCCCTTTTCGATATCGCATCATGAAAATAACTCCCATCCGATTTGCCATTTTCTTTTCCACACTTGCAGCCAGGCCTATTGCTTAGATGAGAACAGATAAATCGTTTTCCGCTACCGTTAAGGGCCTAGCCGAAAGCGTAGGCATTGAAGAGGGTGGGAGTGGCTGGGAAATTGCGCGTTCCAAGCCTCCAGGCAGGCTCAGTGTGCGTGCACGCATTGAGGCGAGAGTGAAAGATGGCGGGAGACGCTTGCCGCAGCAAGCCTCCTCCTTCAACCTTGGCCCAACGGCGACGTCACAGCCTCCACCACCCACACCCTCAGCCACCCGCCGCCGACTTCCGCCAAGCCCTCCAGCGCCTCCAGCTCAAACACCGCCCCCTCAGCTGCCTGTCTCCCTCTCATTCATGCTTGAGAGGGGGAAAGAAGGGGGACAACAGCTTTGGCTGGGCGATCGATGCCTGCCCCAGCTGACGGCCTAGAATAGGGATACACAGGCTGCGTTAATGGAATAAGGGCGCTGAGGGCATGAGGGGCTGCTTTTGAGGCCTGCAAATTGGGGGGCCGGGGAGAGGCAGTCATGGAGGCTCTGCCTATCTCCTCCTGTCAAAGTTCCGCCAGTTCTTCCAGGTCCTTAAGCAGTGCCCCAGAGTTTTCCTTTCTTTTGATTGGAAACTGGTGCTAGATTAAGAAAAGGGATTGAGGTAAGGTTGCAGAACGGGCTCGGTGGATGGACTGGGGAGCTATGGAGCATCGGAGGACCTCATCTTCGAGCTCTTCAAGCAGGACTCGGACACCATCTCCGTCGCATACTTCCTCAACGTTTGTCCTATTCACCTTCCTTCTAATGTGCTGCTAAATTGGTGCATTTACAGCTGCTGAGCAGAGAAGGGATTCGAAGGACGGATCCTCGATTGGGAGAGATGATGGAACAGTTCAGAAGGCTGGACCAGGTGAAAAATCAGCGCTCCAGCGAAGACTTCGACGCCTATTCCCTTCACCTCAATAGGGAGGAGTTCAAGAGGTGCTCTCTCTCGCCCATTGAGGATGGAAAAGAAAAGAAAATAGGCTTTTTGAGGGCAGTGAGTTCGACGAAACTGCTGGTGATGCGAGCGCTGCAGAACCAGTTGGTCATCCCCGACTGGCAGCACTTCACCCAGGCTGTCGCTGACATCTACCACAAGTGTCGCCCGCTTACCCACGGCAATGTAGGCCTGCTCATCTCTTTTTGCCCCTCTTGATAGCGATTCCATCGATGCTTTGTTGCAGAATGCAACTTACATTCCGCAACTGGCGCGAGTAAACCCCGAGCTCTGGGGCGTCTCCATCTGCACCATCGATGGGCAGCGGTTGGGGATTGAGTCCTGGTCTCCAGATTGAGAATGAAGGCAATTTGCAGAGCTTCATGGGGCGATGCGCAGGCGAATTTTTGCTTCCAGTCCGTCTCCAAAGCCTTCAACTATGCACTGGCGTTGGAGGCCATCGGTGCTGATGAGGTGGCTGTCACGTTTCTGTTCCCTTGCGAGAATAAAGAGGCTCATTGCAGGTGCACAAATGGATAGGCCAGGAACCGAGCGGACATTCCTTCAACGAGATTTGTCTCAATCGACAGAGTTGGCCTTGCGGTTGGGACCAATTGGATTAGAAGGCGAAAGAATTGTGGTTGAGATCAGCCGCACAATCCGATGATCAACGCCGGGGCCATCGTCATCGCCTCCATTCTCAAGACTCAGCTCAAGCTTGCCGACCGCTTCGATTTTGTAATCCTTTTTTCAAGCCTTGACCCCGTTGGGAGCTGGGAGAAAGGGTATGGTGGCTTCTGAGTGGTGTGCGATGGTGGGGGTATGAGAGGGAGTTGAAGGCACCCTGGAGGGTGGCTGGTTATGCCTGGCTGGATGCCTTGAGGCGTGAGAGTGGTGTGACTGCCATTCGCCGGCGTTGGGTTCTCAATTCCCCATCCTTCGATCGAAAGTTCCTCTGCCAACGAGTGTCTGGGCGGGTTGAGGTGATGAACATGTACAAGGCGTTCGCGGGGAACGAGCCGATCGGGTTCAGCAACCAGACGTTCCTCTCCGAGCGGGACTCCGCGGACCGGAACATGTCCCTGGCCTACCTCATTCGCGAGTACGGCGGATTCCCCAAGGAGGCCCGTCTCCAGGACACCATGGACCTCTACTTTCAGGTTACCTTCAGCCAGACAAAGCTACTGGGGCATGAGGGTAGGCAGGGCAACTGGCAGATGTGTTCCATGGAGGCCACCGTGGAGTCGACGGCGGTGATGGCGGGCACGCTGGCCAATGGCGGCATTTGTCCGTTGACTGGGGAGCGGGTGGTGTGCAACCGGGCCTGTCGAGACACCCTCTCCCTCATGCACTCCTGCGGCATGTACGACTACTCCGGCCAGTGGGCATTCAAGGTAGGCCCCTTGAGGTAAGGAGAGGGGAATAGGGGGAGATGTGCTGTCTAGGTGGGCTTGCCGGCCAAGTCGGGTGTGTCGGGCGCCATCGCGGTGGTGGTGCCGAACGAGATGGGCATCTGTGTCTACAGCCCTCGTCTCGATAGCCTCGGCAACTCCGTTCGCGGCGTCGCCTTTTGCGAGGCATTTTTTGCTCCCAAATACCCAATCCACGTCATGGATCTCCGTCTATCATTGTAGGAGCTGGTGCAGCGATTCAACTTCCACAACTACGACAGCATCCTGCACGCAGAGGACCAGAAAGTATTTGCTGGCCTTCTTGCGACAATCTGGAGCTGAGGCAGGAGGTTCAGGTGGATCCTCGTCAACGGCAGAGCGAACTGCTGGGAGAGCAGGTTGTCTACGTCCTCTTCGCCGCCAAAACCGGGGACATCAATGCCATGCGACAGTTTTCCCCAGCCCTTACTTGACAAGAAGTGGATGAGGATGAGTGGGCTGGTGGAAGGTACGTGATGCGCGGCATGAACCTGGAGATGCAGGACTACGACGGGCGGACGGCGCTGCACGTGGCCGCCAGCGAAGGCCATCTACACGTCCTTAGATTCCTACGCAGCAAGGCTCGCGTTCAGCCCAGCCCCCGCGATCGGTCCCTCTTCCAATAGCCTTCAAGACCTCTTTCCATTGACGGGGCTTTTTGACAGTTGGAATCGGACGCCGCTGGAGGATGCGCGGTTCTTCGGGCACGAGGCTTGCGCGGCCTTCCTGGAGGCTTGGGAGGCGGAGGAGAGTTCCAATGCATCACCGGAGGATCCAGCCGGCCAAAAATCACCCAACACTTCCTCTCCCAACTCCAACTGACACCTTCCATGCTGGCTGGACCTCATGATAATTGATATATTAGCATTTATGCAAGTCACAATGATTCGTAGTCCTGCGGTTGTGTGCCCTGTGCAAATCGAATTGTGATTCCAATGCATTCATGTGCAATTTTACTGGTTTTTTATTGCATTTTTGAATTGTTTTAGAAGTGTTGTTCGCGGCAGTCTACTTTAACGTTTATTTGTGAAGCAAAAGAAGATGCAGGTTAACGAAGAAAACGTAAAAAAGACCATAGCTGCTTTCTACATCAAATCAACTTGTCTTATCACGCTTGCTCAATTTCCTGTTTTCCATTTCCAGCATTTCGCTTCATACTGCTCCTCATTGGTCCACAATTTTCACACAATTGTGATGATGGATGAGTCAATTGGATGGTTTCCGTCCAGCCCGGCGGTCTGACGGTTTTGCAGCAGTGACGAAGTTGTTTGCCTGGAAGGCGGAGAGAGTGAAAGGGGACGCATCCTCGCAGGCAAAGGTGGAAGGAGGAAGTGGGCTGTAGCGATGTTATGGGAGGTGTGCAGCTTTTTCAAACTCCGACGCAGGTCAGTGAAAGTGGCTTGAAAAAGCCCGCGAACCCAGCGGCTCAACTCCGGCGGACAGGTTGAGGAGGGCGGAAAAACGCTGGGGACGGACAGCCATCCCCCCACACTCCCCCTAAAGACCCGTCTTCGCGATGAGAATATCCCCAGTGCGGAAATCTACCCCCACACACCTTCTCCCTCCATCCCTCCCTGCCCCGCCCATGGAACCAGCGCCAAGTTCACTACGGGTCCCCATTCTTCCCCTCCTACTCTTCTCCTCCTTCAGACGCCTCCCTCCCTACCTTAACGGCCCTCTTCGCACTTCTTCTCCGGCCCATCTAATCGCGCATTGCTCCCCTCGCTATTGCGCTACAGCCTTTGTTGCACCAACTTATATGACCGCGCGTCCTCCTGCGCTCTTATCATCTCCCCAACTAAGAAGGAGTGTTAGTGAGGCTTGGGCAGGTTTCAGCTGTCCTTGTCGCCGAGTGGAGGTCATGCTGAGGCAAAGGCGAAGAGAAGGGAGCCGATTAGCCATCGCCGATCATCCCTGCCCCATGCTCCCGGCCAATTAACGCCCCCCTCCCTACCCCCTTCCTTCTACCTCCGCCACCTTTCCGCCACAGACTCCTCGCCATGGGCTGGCCAGCCGACCTAGCGGCACTGCTTCTGCCCCTTCTGCTCATGCCTCTGCGTATGTCTGCACGCCTATAGGGCTTCAATGAACCCAAAAGAGGGGTCTTTTAGGAGGCGCGCTGGGTGAGGCGTGCATCCGTCACACGCGGGGCCACAAGCTGGGGCCGCAGGCGGCCGTGCTGGACTCCTTCTGGATCAACAAGCCCTCCGTCTGTCCTCAGGTCCTCTCAGCCATGGCTCTCTGGAGGGGGATTGGAAAGGGATTGGTGTTGTAGAAATGCGTCTTTCGACGCCCTCCCTGTGAGGCGGCCCTGCACCAGCAGTTCGCGAACGGGACTCGCCTCTGCATCCTGCTGGACAGGGACACCGAGGCCGGCGCTGAGCTACTCCCCGCTCAGCCCCTCATAGACGGCCTCCTCAACCTGTACGAAATCATCGACTCCTGCCCCACTGCCACCGTTACACTCCCTCTTTCCCTCTCCAAGTCCTCTGCCCCTTTTGAGTGCATAAGCAGGGCTGTAATTGGTCATTAGTGAGTGATCAGGCAAAATGGCTGCAAGCTGAATGAAAAGAGGGACAAGGTAGGAGGTAAGTGGATGGGGGGAAGGATGAGAGAGCAGATGGTGTGGTAAGGGAAAGGGGGTGGGGTTGTAGAGTCATGGAGGAGGTGGCCACGGAAAAGGCAATTGATCCACTCCTTCTTGACCCTCTTTTGGGGCCTTTGGGCGCAATTGCGCATCATGGTTCATTCTCAGTCCAACAAGACAAATGGGAACGTCATCTTCTTCCTCTTTAGATAATTGACCAAAATCTATCGAAAAATTCATGTGATAATGAGATAGCGTAGTATGTTGGACAATCCAAACATGGCAATTAAGTGATTTGAGGTAACTTACCCTAAAAACTTTGTTTTAAGTTAAGTAATTTTTTCTCTTATCTGGCTTATTTGAATCTTTCCTATTTTTTGGTATTTTTGGGCCTATAATCAAAATTCAAAACTAGGCCATTGGCTGATCAGATAGCATCATGCACAGGCGCGAAAAGATTAGATGGTGAAAATTTATTAACCCATTAAATCGAAACAGAAATTAATGTGAAGAGAAAAACTGTCGAACATATTTTCACAAAGCAGCATAAAATAAGGTAAAGATTATAAAAAACAAAAACAATGGACGAAGACTTAAACCGGAAAACTAAGTGAAAACTCAGCTGGTTCCAGCCCTTTTAAAAACCCTTCAAACCCTTTGCAGTTTCCACAACGCCGTGTGATCCTTCAGACCAAACTTCTAGATGTAAACCAGTTGAACAAACTTCTAGTTCCAATGCCACCATAACCCCTCCCCTCAATCATTACTCGTTGCCATCGGTTCAGTCCTTTGTTTCATTTGGTACTTCGACGTTTATTTCTTCATCTAAGCCATCTATTTTCCGTCACTATCAAAAACGCAAGATGATAGAGTGAATAAGTAGATGGGGATTTGCAGTGGGAGAGCTGGGGAGCATGGAGTGCTTGTACTCGAAGCTGCGGCCCTCTGGCCATTCGCACCCGAGGGCGCCACTGCAACAGCCCTCGCTCCATCGACTCACGCATACTCTGCAAAGGCATCGAACGCGAGACTCGCCTTTGCCCTTCTGTTCATATGCACCCCCTACTTATCCCCATTTACTCACATTCGCTCTCTTTTAGATTCCCTGCCCCAGTTCTACTCAGCTTCTTTCCACCACCACCGCCCCAACCACGACATCAACCACCATTAGACCAACTACTACAACCTCCACAACTACAACTACGAGTACAACTACTCCTTCTACGACGACAGAAAGAACCACTACTCCAACTACAACCAGCAGCACAACTACGACCAGTACAACTACATCAGCTACCACGACCACCACAGTGCCCACGACGACCTCAACTACTCCACCTACAACCACTATAGTCAAAACCACAAGGACTACCTCGGCCACGACTTCATTTCTTCTGCCACTTCGCTTTGAGCCTTTCGCCCCAGTGCAAAAGAAGGGTCTGGGTCTAAAGGAGGCTAAAAAGCTTTCGCCACCCTCCTTCGCCGCTTCTCCCAGCTTTCTCGTTCCCCAGCCTCTGCTTTAGGGCGCACTTACAAAGTGAGCATTTGCAGTTCTCCGCCGAGCAGCAGCGCATCACGCAGGACAGACAGAACAGCTTCGAACTGGATCATCTACGCTTGCCCAGCTCTGCTTCACCCGACCTTCCCACAACTCCTGATTCTCCCCGCTTCACCTCTACTCAAGCTCATACAACCTCTACTTCTAGCGAGCCTACGGCACCAGAATTCTCTCCTCCTACCCCACCGCCGCTACCCAGCCTTCCGCCGTTCCCCTTTGCCTCGGTTGCACCAAGAGTTGGGCGGGATTGGATGGGGAGTGAGATGATGGCAGGCTGAAAGCGAGGAGGAGGAGGAAGAGGTAGAGAAGGAGGCAGTGGCACGAACACGAGCTCGACCACGACAGCGAGACCCTGCAGGGCTGGGGGAGGCAGTTCCTGCAGGCTTCTGGTCACCCTGGTACGACTGGAGTGAATGCTCCGTCTCTTGCGGCATCGGCCAGCAGACCCGCAAGCGCCAGTGCACCATCACCGGTCTCTGCTCTAGCTCTGCTCACAATTCTTTTATTCCCATTCTTTTTGCTCACCAGCTTAATGGATGGTTTTAGATCATCGAGGAAAGGGTAAGCCATAGAACCTACCCCCTTCCACACATCATCCATCCACCTCTTCTAGCTCTATTCACCTTCCCCCAAAGACAGACCGTGCATCCTCTGTGTATGTATCCGTTTCGTTTGGTTTTCTTCACCCCCACACCATCCTGCTGCCAGTTCCAGCATTTCCACTCAATCATTCAATCGACGGATTGCTGCAGGCCTTTGCAACGGGCCGATAGAGGAGAACCAGCCTTGCGTCCGCCGACCCTGTCCACCCAACGCTTCAGAATCCTCCGAGAGCCTCGATGCTCCGGTGCTGAAAGAGAACCTCTTCGCCCCTGCACCACCTCCGGAAGCCTTCCGCATCAATCCGGGCCGCTCCAATCCTCGCCGCCCGCATCAGCAGCTCGACTTCCTTCCTCCCTTCCTCCAACGCCAGCCCTTCCCACCTCGTTCCCATCCATTTCATCCCCTATACTCCTCAATTTCACTCCCTGTCCCACTATTTCAGCAGTGGATCAGGTGACGCTGGGGAGGACGTTCGAGAATCCGGATCAAGCTCCGGCTGCCCTGCCTCGTCTGCCCCAGCCTGCTGCCAAGCTACACAACGCCCCCCAGCTGCAGCAACGAGTGCTCACCAAAGAGCCCCTCGACACCACCACAGCCCCGCCTCCCGTAGAGGTAAGCTTTGCTTCCTCTACCTCACCCATCACCTCATATTTTCCATTCTTGAGACCCCAGAGAGCAGTGAGTGGAGCGCTTGGAGCCTGTGGAGCCCTTGCAGCAAGAGTTGCGATGTAGGCTTCGCCAGTCGCCAGCGTCAGTGCCTCGTCTGCCCACTTCCTCTCCTCCTTACCCTCAGCCAAGAGAGATGGAAAAGATGGTGCAGAGCCGAGTGAGTGGTGTGGAGGCGGCGTGTCCGGGGCAGGCTGAGGAGAGCAGGGTCTGTGAATCGGCCAAGTGCCCGGCCTGGGGCCCGTGGAACAACTGGAGCCCCTGCTCGGCCACCTGCGGCAGCGACGGTCGCCAGCGGAGAGGCAGACGCTGTCAGAGGCCCGGCCACTGTCTAGGCGACGCTTTGGAGGACAGGATTTGCATCGGTTTGCTGCTTCCTGCCTGATGGAGTGCTGAGTTGCCCCATCAATTAAAGCAAGATTGCAGCTGACAATAGGACGGAATGTAAGCAATTTTCCTGTCTGCCTGTCAGTCTTAGTTCAGTTCAATCCTTAGTTTTGACGTTATTAGCTAAGTTCGTGTTTTTCCATTGGTTGGTTGGGTTATCTTACATCTGTACTTACACCCTCTAGTCCAGCCTCATATAATGGTTAGTAGAAAAGAGTGAAGTGTGAGTGTGTTCGGGAGTTGCAGCACAACTGCCGCCATGTGCTCTGCCAGAGTGGAGTGCGTGGGGGCAGTGGGGCGCTTGCTCTGCCTCCTGTGGCGTTGGCCAACAGAGCAGACTCCGTCTCTGTCCCGGGGCCAGTACTCTCTGCCAAGGTTACACCATCACCTGGATTAGATAGCACACATGGACGCCTTAACAATGATTAGAAGCTACTGTCCATTCGTCCACTTTGTCCAATAAAGCTGTCAGATTGTGATGTCCCAGTGTGGGGGTTGGGAAATCGACAGAGAAGTGATAGAGGGAGTGCTTGAGGTGGGAGTACGCAGAGTCGTCCGTGCACGCTGGCAGAGTGCTGGTCGCCGTGGGAGTCATGGGGCCCCTGGTCCGTCTGCTCTGCTACTTGTGGCGGGGGCATCCGCTCCCGGACTCGGCCTTGCTCCGGTCTTGCCTGCCGGGGCGACGCCAGGGAGGAGCAGCCTTGCGCCCGTTTCCCCTCCTCCACATTTGCCGAACTAAAAGGGAGAGAGTTGATTGTTTGACAGAGGAGGCATGCGGGCCGACGTGGGAGGTGTGGGCGCCATGCTCGGTGACCTGTGGGCGGGGGGAGACGCGTCGTGGGAGCAGTGCGGGTGGAGAGGAGCGGAGGAGCTGTGAGGCTGGGACTTGCCCTGCCTGGACGGCTTGGGCTGCTTGGGAGGCTTGCAGTGCGACCTGTGGCGGTGGGGTTCAGAGCCGTGAGAGGTAGGTCAGACCAAGTAGGACAAGGGAAGGATGTGGAGGGGAAAAGATGAATCTGAAGGTTCTGTACGGGCGGCGCTGGTATTCTGAAGGAGTACCCGGGCTCGGCGTGCTCAGAGGATCGTCCGTTCGAGACGCGGGTGTGCGCCGGCGACGCTTGCCCTGCCTGGAACAGCTGGTCGGAGTGGGAGGAGTGCTCGGCCACCTGCGGCGAGGGCCTCAGTCAGCGCTTCCGCCAGTGCTCCAGCAAGGGCCTCTGTCAAGGTTTCTTGCTCCTGTCCTGGGAGCTCTAGGGGGCAGCACATGGAAGGCATTGCAGGGGATGCATTCGGGCAGCGTCCGTGCTCGAGGGCACCGTGTCCGGAGTGGACGCCGTGGACGACGTGGGGTGAGTGCTCGGTGACGTGTGGGATCGGCTTTCGGAACCGGCGCCGGCAGTGCCAGCACGGGGAGGAGTGTCCGGGCGGGAAGGCGGAGACGGAGGCCTGCTCCCAGGAGGCCTGCCCGGCCTGGGACTCTTGGGGCGCCTGGGCCGCCTGCTCCACCTCTTGGTGGGCCTTTGGACTGTAAGAAGAGGCCGCCTACGGAAGGAGAGCTGAACGTTGCAGTGGACTGGGAGAGAGTTCTCGGTTCCGGAATTGCAAGCGGGGGACGGACCTGCTGCTACCGGAGTCCTGCCAGGGCCAGCCACAAGAGCGACAGGAGTGCAATCTTCGCCGCTGCCCGCAGTGGGCCTCATGGCTTCCTTGGGGTTACGCTTTTAATTGGCAATCACTTGGTTAGATATTGTGCATTTTCATGAATTCTGTAATCAAAATTTTTATTGCAATTCATATCAAGGGTGGATATAGGATTTTGGTTCGGGGGGGGAAAAATGTGGGTCAACATTTTACATTAGACTAGATTATACTCTGCGCGCGAAGCGCGCGAAAATTTTTCTACAATGTGTATCTAAAAGGGTGAAATTTTTCCCCTTTCTGAAAGTTTCGGGGGGGGGGGGGGAATTGCCCCCCCCGAAATCCGTTCGGGGGGGGGGGGGGGGGGGGAAACGTCCCCCTTTTCCCCCCCTATATCCGCCCTTGATTCATATATATTTTATTTTTGAAATAAGCATAAAAAGTTGTGGTTATGTTGTACTATCTGGTCTTTTATTCCCCAGCCTGGATACTAAATCTATTAAAGGCTTAGGCTTGGTCAAAACGACAAGCAACAACAAAGGCTTCGCTTGCGAAGCCTTAACAGGCGTTTTATGACTGAAGTGCGAATCCTCTAAGGGGGGGCTGGACCTAAATTTTTTGACCCCCTTTATTTATTGGCCTGGCGCGAGGGAGCGCAGCGACCGTCAGCGCCCAGGCCCTCTTTTCGACCCAGGTGTATGTTTTCAGTGTTAATGCTAGATCTTAATTTTGATAAGGCTCTGGCTCGCCACAGGCAAATCCAATCGATTTAATTCTTTTTGCATTGGAAACAGCATCCACAAATTAGTCTACACTCGCGAAAACTGCCCCAAAAACATAGTATTTTATGAAGAAAAACAAAAAACAAAGTGCCGTACGAACTCCTTCTGCTGCTCCTGCTGCTCCTGCTGCTCCTGCTGCTCCTGCTGCTGCTCCTTCGCATCTGCTAATGAACGGGTGTAGGTATTCATTTTATTCCCCCCCCACACCCCCTCCCTCGCGACCTTGGGCCTCAATCAAACAATTAAAAATATGCTTTTAGCCACGTGAGGCCACATGCGCCAGTGGTGTAGTGGTGAAAGCGATTGGGCAGCTGGATGAAGCAGGCAAGTTCGAATCCTTCTCATGCGTTCATTTTTATTTTTGTATTTGTAAGATGGAGAAAATTACTGATACCATCGGCAGGTCAAAAAGAAAGCTCTTTTTTCCCAAAATCGATTGCCCCGAGTGTAAAGCCAAGGAATTTCCCAATTATTTTTTGCTTATCAATAATTTTCCATAGCATTTATCATTTTTAAAACTTGTTAAATTAATTCATTTATTCATTAATTACTTTTCACGTATATATTTATTGATTTAATAAAATTTTAACTAAATATATAACCAACAATATAAGAAATAATGAACATATATTTGACATAATTTTATTTTTGCATGTTTAAAGTTGAGGAAATAAAAGGTACCATCGGCAAGCCGAAAGTAAAGCTCTTTTCTCCCAAAAATCGACTGCCCCGAGTATAAAGCCAAAGAAATATTCCTACTACTAATGGAATCTGCTGTGTCATCTGTATTTTGTTTGAGCGCGCATGAAAAGAGTCCTGGAACTGCGCGCGAAAACAAAATGCAAATGCCCCACAAGCAGATTCCATTAGTAGTAGGAATATTTCTTTGGCTTTATACTCGGGGCAGTCGATTTTTGGGAGAAAAGAGCTTTACTTTCGGCTTGCCGATGGTACCTTTTTTACAGATTCTGAATCTGCATACATTTTTATGTAACTCCACCATTTTTGGGGGAAAAATATGCAAAAATGGGCTCACAACAGCGCCAAACGTGATGCGAGGTCTAAATTTGGCCAATTTTCGCGTTTCACGGAGGTGTGTCACCAGATAAAGCTAGCGGGCTCATTCCACCGCCATTCGACAAGTCTTGGTCTCAGCTTTCCAACGGTGGTCTTCAATAGGCGCTACGGTAACAAAACAACAGCCGGAGAAGGGGAAGTTCTGTGAGGGCCATTTTCGTCAAATTTGCTGTTTTTGGACATTTAGTGGCCCATTGCCGGGCTCAGGTACCAGGCTGCGGGTGGGAATTGATGTGTTTCTTATTCTTAGTTGAATGATGGGTGACAAGGTCCAGCTGTCAGATGGGGCCCAGGGCGAGTTTCAGATTTGTTTGCAAACAATATGCAGTGTCACTAAATTGATTCAAATTCAAAAGGACAGCAATGATGGTGGCCACATGCCCGCATAAACTCAATTCAGTATGCTACTCAACTCTCCCGTGTTTCAGATTTGTAATAAAAGCTTGCAACAACAAGTTTACATGAAGCTCTACCTGAGCAAATAGTTTTGAACGGATGAGAGATGTGTTCGTTGGCCTGTCCAAACCAGACCCCAGGCCATCACCTCTCTCCCACAAACCATTCACCCTACCTGGCTCAAGACCAATCAAGGGACTTTTCCATCCTAGGACTTGAGACAGTGTGTGCTGAAGTGACCCACCTCCGAGTATGGACTAAACAATTGCGTTTGCTTGCTCGAATCGGTAGATTTTTCTCATCCTGATTCTGCTTCGGCAGTCTAACGGGAGTGGAAGCGGTACACAAAGCGCACACTGTTCTCAATCTCCTTTGATGTGATCTTCATGTCCAATCCAAGTCAAGAACAGCAAAACCAAGTTGGTAAGTCATCCTTCCGTTCCCAAGCCCATACTTCCAATCCGTCCGTCCTTCCCATTCCTAATACAATCCTTCCCATCCCAATCCTGTCCTTCCCATCCATCCTTCCCAAGCCTGTCCTTCCCATCCCCAATCCCGTCCTTCCCAAGCCCGTCCTTCCCTTCCCAAGCCCGTCCTGCCCTTCCCAAATCCGTCCTGCCCTTCCCAAGCCTGTCCTTCCCTTCCCAAGCCCGTCCTGCCCTTCCCAAGCCCGTCCTTCCCTTCCCAAGCCCGTCCTTCCCTTCCCAAGCCCGTCCTTCCCTTCCCAAGCCCGTCCTTCCTTTCCCAAGCCCGTCCTTCCCTTCCCAAGCCCGTCCTTCCCTTCCCAAGCCCGTCCTTCCCTTCCCAAGCCCGTCCTTCCCTTCCCAAGCCCGTCCTTCCCTTCCCAAGCCCGTCCTTCCCTTCCCAAGCCCGTCCTTCCCTTCCCAAGCCCTCCCTTCCCAATCCCTTCCCTCCCTTCCCACATTCCCAATCTCCAATCCCAATCCAGTCTTTCCCATTCCAAGCCCATCCTTCCTTCCCGATCCCATCCTTATCTTCCCAAGCCCGTCATGCCCATTCCAAGCCCATCCTTCCTTCCCAATCCCGTCCTTCCCTTCCCCCAAGCCCGTCTTTCCCATCCCAATCCCATCCTTCCCAACCCAAGCCCATCCTTCCCATCCCAAGCCCACTCTTCCCATTGCCAATCCCAACCTTCCCATCCCAATCCTTACCAATCCCGTCCTTCCCATTCCAATCCTGTCCTTCCCATTCCAATCCTGTCCTTCCCATTCCAATCCTGTCCTTCCCATTCCAATCCTGTCCTTCCCATTCCAATCCTGTCCTTCCCATTCCAATCCCGTCCTTCCCATTCCAATCCCGTCCTTCCCATTCCAATCCCGTCCTTCCAATCCCGTCCTTATAATCCCATACTTCCAACCCTGTCCGTCATTCACATTCCTATTCCCGTCCTTCCCATCCCAATCCTTCTCATCCCAATCCATCCCAATCCCGTCCTTCCCAAGCCCGTCCTGCCCTTCCCAAGCCCATCCTTCCCTTCCCAAGCCCGTCTTGCCCTTCCCAAGCCCGTCTTGCCCTTCCCAAGCCCGTCCTTCCCTTTCCAAGCCCGTCCTGCCCTTCCCAAGCCCGTCCTTCCCTTCCCCAGCCCGTCCTTTCCATCCCCAGCCCATCCTTATCTTCTCCAGCCCATGCTTACCTTCCCCAGCCCGTCCTTCCCATCCCCAGTCCGCCCTTTCCATCCCCAGCCCATCCTTATCTTCTCCAGCCCATCCTTACCTTCCCCAGCCCGTCCTTCCCATCCCCAGCCCGTCCTTCACATCCCTTTTGAGTTGACCAACTGCATTAACAGGATTGTAGAGCAAGTTTTTGCGATCTCTCTCCCGTTGGAATTTTTCAAAAAGATGAATCCTAGCCCAAGATATGACCAAAAACGTAAAGTCAGTGAAAAAAATGGAACAATTTTTGGAAACTGGAAATTACCGTCTACTTTTGGCTCCTAGAGCCAAACAAAACAGCTTTGTCCGAGAGTTATGCATATCATTTTGAAGCTTAGGGCAGGCAAAACTTATTCTGCCAAAATAAATCTGCTGAAGCTGACCTAAGGCCAGAAATAAGCCCAAAAGTGCCCAAAATTTATAAAACTTAACACTCTCAAAAATGAGGTTTTTGGCAATTTTCTCAATTTTTTTACTATGAAGTGCCCCCAAATCGACCAAATGAATTTTTTACACAATTTTTCGACCTCATTTTTGAAAATTTCGACCTCCCATCACGTTTGGAGCTGTTGTGAGCCAATTTTTGCATATTTTTCGCCCAAAATTGGTGGAGTTACATAAAAAATATATGGAGATTCAGAATCTGCAATAAAAATGGGGGTCAGAAAATTTATATCCGGCCGATTTTAACTGCTCTCAAAAAGCGCCTCTTAAAGCTGAACTCAAATTGTACCAGCAACTGCGTAGGCTTCGCTTGCGAAGCCTCAAAGTTGAACGCACATTTGTGGACTCACAAAATTTGTGACTCGTAAATAGTAAAAGACCAGATAGTACAAAATAGCCAATGTTGTCAAACTAGCATTTTTGAAAAAATGTTAGTTTTTTTAAAAAAAATTTTGCCCACGCTTCAAAGAATGTAAAATCATCAAAACAAGACTGAAAACGTTTTTTTTTTAAATTTAGAATTTGAAAATAAATTTTGAACTTTTTTAAGACACCAAATGTAAGCTTTTGTTGATAACATAATACACATTTGCTACTTATTTTTCAAGTTCTCATAAGAAAGTCCAAAGAGAATTGAATGTATGGTTAATGACCCAAAAAAGTTAAACTTGCAGGCAAATGCAGTGCCTCCTGCGGCTCCGGGCTGCAAGCGCGTATCCGTAACTGTGAGCTGGGCGGCCCGTGCGAGGGCTCGGCCGTGGGCACCCGGGACTGCCAGCTGGCGGCCTGTCCGGTGTGGGACTCCTGGGGCGCCTGGGGCCACTGCTCCGTCAGCTGCGGCTTCGGCCTCAAGCAGCGCCGCCGCAAGTGCGCCCTGGACAAGGCCGTCGGGGACTGCAAGGGCCCCGTGGAGGAGACCAATGTCTGCGAGGAGGAGCGGTGTGCGGAGTGGGCCTTCTGGGGCGCCTGGTCGGAGTGCACGGCCTCCTGCGGCGGCGGCAGTTCCACTAGGCAACGGAGCTGTCGCAAGGGCCTGGTGGAGGTGAACGCGGGCCAGTGCCTGGGGGAGCCGCGGGACCTGCGTCAGTGCAACGGGCATGGCTGCCCAGAATGGGCGCCCTGGGGCACCTGGTCCTTCTGCACCGTCACCTGCGGCCAGGGTTCCGTCTTCTTCTACAAGGCTGTCACTGGAAGAGGGAAGATTGGAGGTATTCGGACGAGGTCGCGCGAGTGCGACGGGGAGGCGTGTAACGGGAAGTCCTTCGAGTCGGCCAAGTGCGAGCCGCGGGAGTGTCCGGTGTGGCGGGAGTGGGCGGAGTGGGGCGGCTGCTCGGCCACCTGCGGCTTCGGCCTCAAGGAGCGTCGTCGCCTTTGCTCCGGGGAGGAGGATGAGTGCTCCGGCTCCCACACCTCCGCCGCCCCCTGCAACGCCGGCCAGTGCCCCCGTCTCACACCGTATGCTTCGCCTCTCCTTGGAGGCTGACTGAGACAGAGGGTAGCGGTTGAGGTGGACGGAGTGGTCGGAGTGTACGGCGAGCTGCGGGGGCGGGGAGCGCGGGAGGAGGCGTGCCTGCCGTGGGGCAGACGGGGAGCCCCTGGAGGCAGGCTTCTGCTCAGGCTCGCTGGAGGAGCGGCACAGCTGCGCCGCTTTCCCCTGCCCCTCCTGGGAGCACTGGCAGCCCTGGACCCCGTGCACGCTCACCTGCGGCGCCCTCGTCCCTTCTTTTGCCTGCCCTCCTTGGCTTTGGAAGAACGCTGGGCATTGTGAGGGCCGACGATTCCGGACAAGAGACTGCTTTGGCGGTCGCTGTGAAGGGCTGGGCTCGGAGGAGGGCGCCTGTCCTGACCAGCCGCCCTGCCCGGAGTGGGAGCCCTGGGAGTCCTGGTACTCTGGTCAGGGGAGTGGGGAGGAAAAGAGAGGAAGAGAGAAAGTTGAAGGGGTGCCTGTACTCGGAGTTGCGGCGGTGGAATTCGCAGTCGCAGCAGGACTTGTAACCTAGGCTTTAACTGTCCCGGGGATGGCACCCAGAGCGAAGCCTGCAACGGCAAGCCCTGCCCCACATGGAGGCCTTGGTCCCATTGGTACCCTCTTTCCTTATCACACTCCTTTCTTTCACATCATTGAAAAGCACTGGGGAGTAGTTGGAAGCAGAAAAGGACTTCAATGCTGCCTTAGGGGGGCCTGCTCAGCCACTTGTGGCGGCGGAAGCCGCAATCGAACGCGAGACTGCGGCCTGGTGGAGTCGATAGTGCCGGTCCGCCACTGCCTGCAGCAGGGTGAGTCGGTGGAGCTGGAGCCGTGCAGCGAGGTGGACTGCCCGCGTTGGGATGACTGGAGCTCTTGGACCATCTGCAGTGCCTCCTGTGGAGGCGGCATTCGTCAGCGGTTCCTCTCTTCTCCATCCCCCTCTCCTTTCAATCGTTGAGTGAGGCGTCTGTTGGTGAGGTCGCGGAACTGCTTCCACGGCTCCTGCTCAGGGTCCCTGATCCAGAGCGAGGCCTGCAACTCCGCCGAGTGCCAGGAGTGGCAGGCCTGGTCCTCCTGGTCCAGCTGCTCAGCCACCTGCGGCCCTGCCCGTCGCACCCGCTCCCGAGCCTGCGCCAACGGCCACAACTGTCCCGGTTCTCTCTACTCCCTCCCTCTCCCCCTCATGCCCTCCTGGAGCGAAGAGTGAGGGCGCAGGGAACTCGGACGAGTTCGAGGCCTGCAGCCAGGCGGCGTGTCCGGCGTGGGACTTCTGGAGCGAGTGGAGTGGGTGCAGTGTGACGTGCGGGCTGGGCTTCAAGCAACGGACGAGGGCGTGTCTGGAGCCGGGGCGAGCGGCGGAGGCTTGTGTAGGGTCGCCGGCGGAGACGGACGTCTGTCAGGGCCCCGCCTGCCCCCTCTGGGAGGAGTGGGTGGAGTGGTCTATTTGCTCCAAGTCCTGCGGCGGTGGGCAGAGGACGCGCTTCCGCAAGTGCCAGCAGGGTTCCCTATTTCACTAGACTTGACGTTGCACTTTGACGCATGTACTATTCCGTCTTTGAGCCTAAGAAGGGAAGGGTCTTTGAGCCTTAGAAGGGGAATATGAGAATGGTTGAGGCTCTTGCGATGGGCGACTGGCTGATGTGCAGTCCTGCAACCCAACGCCGTGTCCCAGCTGGGCTGAGTGGGCGGAATGGTTGGTCCTTTTTCTTCATCACCTGGACAATGGAATGTGCCATTTTCAGGAGCGAGTGCTCTGTGAGTTGCGGCCCTACCCCGGGCACTAGGTAGGGCCTTCCTATCCTTGGATCCAGGAAATGGAGCGAAATGAACTATCAGGAGCCGCTCTCGAGGCTGCGAGAACGGAGCGTGTCCCGGCGACGCCCAGCAGGTGGAGGCCTGTCTAGGCTTCGGCCGTTGCGAGGACGCGGTTAGCCTTCTCTCCCCCAGGGCAGTAGTGGGCTTAGGCTGAGGCAAGGCGATGGAGGCCAAAGCGGGAGAGCTTCCAGCTAGGACAACAACAATCTCTGAAAGAGTCTCGTGTCGGCGTAAGGGGTCCGCTGTTCTCGGCGGAGAAGAGGAGCGGAGAGCCGTCGTCGGTGCTAGAGCTGCTGTCGTCTTCCCAGGTCCCGCACTGGACGCCCTGGACGACCTGGAGCCCCTGTCCGGTCACCTGCGGCGGTGGACAGCGCTTCCGACAGCGCACCTGCATCGGGGCTCAGGGGCCCAGCAGAGACTGCGACGGCGGTGCCTTCAGTGAGGTCAGATTTCCCATTTTGAGCGAATCTCTAAAATTATATAACTTTTTTCAAATGTTAAATTGGTTTTTTATTTATTTTTAGTCCTGAACTAAGAAAGTGTTTGCAAAAATGTGTATGATCATTTGTGCTGCAGCTCATTTTGAATAAAACACAAAATCAATGTTCTTAGGAGCTCCGATTAAAAATCCAAAATTGAGAGCACTGGTCTAATCCGTTGCTTGAAGGACGCAGGAAAGCAAGAAGAAAGCGTGAGGCACTATTTGTCAGCTCCATGATCGAACAGCCTGACCTCATTTAACCTTGCATGACTTCTGTGCCTTGCCAACCATACGCCCCCATAACCTGTGAAGCTGGCATTGCAGGGCTCAGTTAAGGTAAGAGCCACTGCCAAACGCTCGCTTCCCTCCTTTACCCCCGCACCGCTTCTGCTTAGACCTCCATCAAAGAGTAAAGAGAAGCGGAGTGTGATTGAGGTGGAAGTATGCGGCGATGAGCCTTGCTTGAGCTCAGCTCGCAACTCCGCCTTGCCCCCGGCCATCAGCCGCGCTCAGCTCCTACCGGCCAGGACTTTCCGGGCCAAGGCTGCTCTTCCGGTACTCCCATCAGCTTCAACTAGCACACCTTTTCGGTGAAATGAATCAATGAGTTGAATCAATTCAGCTGGAACTTTGAACTTGGGACCTTGAGATCGGGCTTATTTGAAGGCTCTGCGAACGGAGGAGGGGATCCAGCCGCCAGCTCAGGCCATAGACGTGGCCAGCCTTCCTCCCAACTTCGCCTCTGCAGAGCCCTCCCAGTCCATTCCGGTTCCTGCTCACAATCACAGCATGGATGATGTCAGAATCATGACTTTGATACTGGCATCATCGTCCATGCACTCAGATTGACTGCGCTTGGGAAAGGGGGAGGCTTTGGCATGGCTGTGCCTGGGTAGAGAAAGCTTGGGGCTCTGCTTTGTCAGTTGCTGGAGCCGGGGCGGGTGGAGGAGCTGGCTTCAGTCCTGCTTCCAGTCAAAGTCTAGTCGCTGCCCCTCTTTGGCCCAAAAAGGCAGGCCAAGGAGTTGCAGACTGTGCGGGAGGAGCTGGAAGCAGCCTTCGGGCCCTGGGGCAGCTGGACGGAGTGCAGTGCCAGCTGTGGCCTTGGCACACGCACCAGAGATCGCCGCTGTCTCCGTGAGACCTTTTCATGCACACTCAACGCTTTACCATGCTATGAAACCAGAACTGCATTTATTGATCCAGAGAATTATTTCTCGACAATAATAGATGTGCATTGGAGTGAATGAGCGCGGATAGGGAGTGAAGTGAGAATGTTGAAAGACGGAAGCTGTGCTGGGCGAGGAAGTGAGATAGTGGCCTGCGACAGTGGACTGCGCTGTCCAACAGTCCTCACTCCACCCGCTCGCCCCCCAACCTTCTCCAGAGGAGACTCTGAACCAGCTGACTCTGGTCCACCTGCATTCCTTCCCAAGGTTACCAAGCCACCACCCTCATCTTCATTCATGCATCCCAAACCTCCTGCAGAACGTAATACAGCCGGTTAGTAAACTCACCTTATTGACGTTACGGCATGTGGAAGATATTGAGGGAAGGGTAAATTGTCAAAGAGGGAAAATATTATCTCCTTTCAAATAGAAAATGTGAAAAATTTATTTGAATCCAATTCCCAATCCCCGAACCTAAATTCCATATCCGCCACTGGTTAAAGCAGTAAACGTTAAGAAATTTTTAAATCTAAAAAGCAATAGATGGAAAGAAAGATTTCTATTCCGTTTTTTAAAACAAATTCAGAGGAATAAATGGGGCACTCAAGTTCTGGCAAAACGAAACGGCTGTTGAATTAGCTGTTCACATTTTTAAAAAGTCGGCCTTTGTCCTGTCGCTTCAAATTATTTACCTTGTCTATTTCACATATGTTTTGTGGTCCATTATCAATCCGCTTACTTTACTAATCACTGTAATTCACTGTTCGATAGCTGTTCATCATCATTCCGCTTACGTCACTAATCACTGGAATCACTGCTCCATAGCTTCGATGTGTCGTCTGTTATTTCGTTTGTGTTCAGTGAGGGCTCTAAGGGAATGTTTATAAATAATTCTTGGTGTAAGAAGACCAATTTAGGAGGGCTGGTCAGAGTGGGGAGGCTGGAGCGAGTGCAGTGCCTCCTGCGGCCTAGGCGTTCAGCTGCGCAGTCGTGAGTGCGCCGGCAACTTCCCACTCGTCTGCCAGGGACCCTCCGGTTCCCCCTCTTCCCATTCACAGAGGATTGGAGTAATCTCGGCTGGGGATGTCCAGATGAGCGACGCGGATGCGAAGGCTCTTGTCTGGCTCCCTTCTGGTCGCAGTGGGAGTCCTGGGGCCGCTGTCTGGGCAGCTGCGGCTCCGGCATCCGCGTCCGCCAGCGCACCTGCATCGCTGGACGTGGCGATGTTAGACCTAGACCTTCTCTTTTCATTTTCTTCTTACTTCTTTCTGCCCTTTCTCTTCTTCTTCTCCTCCTTCCATTCCCTATCTCGGAGACCAAAAGGAGGAGAAGAAAGGATTGTTTGAGGCTTGCGGGCGCCAGTTCCGAGAATTCCGAGCCTGTCGAGAGCTGCCGCCATGTCCCTTCAGACGCCGTTTGAGAAAGAAGCTGAAGAAATTGGTGTAGCCCCTGCTGAGTTGCTGCCAAGCAGACCTTCTATGCTCTCTAGTCACGCCCTTCATGTCCAAAGACCCTGTGAGCCTAGCCACTTTCTCTTTCTTTGTCTTGCTGCGCACTGCCCTGCTCAGACTCAAGGAGTTTCTCTTGCTTACAGTTATGCAATCACAATGTTTGCACAGAATAAGCTCAAACTGTACATGAAAATATAATAATTGAGAGACATCAAAATAGAAATGAATCAGTGGTCCTCCTTGCGACGCTTCTCAGAGACGTAGGCGGCCATGGGATCGTCGGTATGCAGGCGTCGTCGTCTATGCGCCTCCATCTCCGCCTCCGTTGGCGCCTTGATCCCTTCGAAGCCTTTGTTGTAGCCGCGAGCACGCTCTCCCAGCGCCAACTCCGCCTGCAGCCATGCTCCCCCTCACCATATGAACCTCATAAGGAAGGCCTTGAAATGCTCACTTCAGCCTTCTTTTCCTCTCTAGCCAGCTTCCGCATGGCCTTGGCGACGGCCTTCTCTTTGGGCTCTCCGTCCTCGTCCTCCGAGCTGGAGGAGCTGCTGTCCCCTTTCTTCTTTTTCTCCGTCACGATCCCAGAGGCCTTGCGCTCCTTCTGACGCTCCTTCTGTCGCTTCCTCTTCAGGCGCTTCACCACCAGCTTCTTCTCCTGCCGCTCGAACTTGGCCTTCTCCGCTGCCCTGGACGCCACCTTCTCCTCGTCCTCTGAACTGGAGGAGGAGGACGAAGAGCTGGAGCTGGAGTCCGAGTCGCTGGACGATGAGCTTGAGCTCTCCTTCTTCGCCTCCTCCTTCTCCTCCTCCTTCTCGGGCTGGGCCTCGGCGTTGGGGGCGGGGTTGGTTGCGGAGGGTGGTAGGTCGGTGGTGTGTTTGGCCTTGCCGGCCTGTCCGGTGCAGTAGGAGTTGTGGATGAGGGAGTGGCAGCAGGCGAAGCCCCAGCCGGCGGGCGACCAGAAGGAGCCCCAGACGGAGCTGTGGTTCCCCGGATGCTGGTCCTCCTCGAATCGGCTTTTCACCACCGCCCGTTCCTCCCCCTTCACCACCTCCCCTTTTCGGCTGTACTCCCGGTAGGTATCCGTCTGCGACAGCAGCAACTCCTCAAACCACCTCTTTTATGGCAGATCAAGGGGAGCAGATAGAAAAGAGGAATACTTTTGGAATGGTCTGAGTGTACTCGGCGCCGCCGTACTTCTCTATGATGGCCGCCTTTTGAGCATCCTTCACGCTCACCTTCTTGCCCTCCATCTCCTTTTTCAGGACCTGCAATCCGCCAAGAGTTGGCTTCCCGGCTTTTCATTTGGACCTGAAGGGGGAACCTCAAGCTTGGTAGGCTCGGCCAAGGCATGGACATCCACGCCGCGTTTCTTGGCATCCCAGGCGAAAAGCTGGGCCTTGTTCACATCCACCACCTCTCCAGTGTATCGGACGAAATTCTCTCCTCCAAATTTCACCTGGACCAAGGCTCTTTTTCTTGATGGAAAGGGGAAAATGAAGGATAAGAATACCTCATCAGCCTGCTTGCCCTGCTTCTCGAAGGGATTCTCGCGCATGGAGCGGGACTTCGGGTCGTAGTGGGCGGAGTTTGGGTCGAGGTTGTAGAGGTACTTGGCGGTGTCCTCTCGGATGCGCAGGTTCCGCACCGTGATCTTGGTTCGACTGTCCTCGTCCACCTTCACACCCGGCATGTCCGCCTCGTCCGCGTATTTGTCCTCATCCTGCACCCCATATCCTTCAGCCTCCAACCAAATGCTTCCATGGCTGGACTCACGTGAAGGGTAGGCTGGCTGGGGTCAGCAGCGACAGGCTCAGCCTCATCATCAGGCGCCTTCTCGATAGGGTTCCCGTCAGCGTCCAGCCCGGAGGCCAGACGTTCCGCCTTCACCATCTTCCGAGCCTCTTCCAGCTTCTCGTACTCTGCAGTCGTGTGTCTAGGTATGAAAGAGAAGAAGAAGCAGTGGAAGGGAGACCCTTGTAGACGGCGACATGCTCGGCGGGATCGTATCCGTTCCAGCGGTCCCGTTTGCCCTCCCAGTCCAGCTTGAGATCGGGCTGGAGGTGTTCGTCGGGGGCGATGTCCTCGCCGGTGAAGCGGGCGCCGATCTTGCGCGGCCTCTCGAAGCAGTCCTTGGCCTGGTGGGTGAGGGCGCCGCAGTTCTGGCAGGCGCCCTTGCGGTACTTCGTGGCCACCTTGCTGCCCACGCCCCTCTGGTACCAGTCCCCGATGGAGGAGAGGGTGGCGTTCTTGATCCGCTCCGGATGGGGGCGCTGATGCTTCAGGGTGGCCCCGGCGGCGCCAAAGTACCAGGGGGCGTCGGTGATGAACTGGGGGATGTGGGGGTTGATGTCGCGGCCCTCTTCGTCCTGGACGGCGGGGGCTGTGCCGGCCTTCCGCATCTCCTCCAGCTCCTTCATCTGGCGGTACTCCTCCCGACTCTTCTTCGGCGCTGAGGAAGGCCCCGGGCCGGCCCCCGAGGCCCCCTTCGACTTCAGCACCGCCGACGGCGGCACCGTGCTTCCTCCCAGTGGCATCTTTCCTGCTTTTCTAATCACCTCCTAAAAACACTTTTAAAGTATAACAACGAGCAAGTAAATACTCCGAGGTTCTCATCAAGCAGACTGATACGAGCAAAGTTGGTCTAGGAAAATGTGGAGTGATGTTAGGGCTTGATGGAGGATGGGTAGGTACTGCGTCTGTGCGCAGTTTTTAATTCGAAGGAAAGTCGCAAACCTCCTAATACGCGGCAAGCGTGTTTTATTTTTATCGACATTTCTTAGCATCCGGTTGACGAAGAACTGTTAAAATACTTAATTTCAATCATAGCAAAGTAAACTTGGTGGTCAGTGGGTCAGTGAGAAAAGAGTGGAGTGTTTGAGGTAGGGTGCAGAGTAGTAGTGTGAATGTAAGCAAAGCAAGAGAGGGGCAGGAGTGGGAGTGGGCGGGTGGGTTGAAGCATGAGGAGTGGCCAGGCCAGTATGTACCCTTCCTCCCTCCCACCCCTCCTTCGACAGCAGCATGCTCCCCTCCCCTCGTCTCCCTCCCTCCTGCCCTCTGCTAGCCACCGCGCCCATCCCCCGCCAGCCTTCCCATAGCACCCAGATCATTATCGCCTCATTCCCACCCAGCTTTTCATCCACTTCCTTCCAAAGCTTCATCATTTCCAGGGCGGGCCGGTGGTGAATGAGCAGACTGGCAACCATGAACCCCCACAGAGAGCCACCACGAAATGCACCCAGTTACCTTCTTCCTTCCATCCTTTTCTCTCTTCATCAGGCTGTCTGTCTGCTACAGGTCCAAAGATGGAGAAGAACGGGGGCGGTGGGAAAAGCTACGAGCAGTGGGGCGGGGGGCCCGGGCCCTTCCACCAGGCCGTCTACGGCTCAGACTTCTACCTACCCGCCAACACCGGCGGCGCCCCCGCCAACGCCCCCGCCCCCAACTACCCCAACTCATCCTCCACCGAACCCTGGGGCTACAACTCCTTCGGCTCCCAGCACCCGCCCGCCTCCTACGCCACCGACGCCTTCCCCGCCACTCCCCACTACTCACCCTTCCTTGTCGGCACGGACACCGCCGCCTGGGGCGCCCTCGTTCCCCCACACGACCCCCGACCCCTCGGCAAGGACTACTACGGTTCCTCCGCCACCGCCGGCTATCGTCTCCCCGACTCATACACCGCGGCTGCTTCCGGCCTACAGGACGCCCTCCACAACCTCACTCTCGCCCCTGCACCCCAGGCCAACCACGCCAGCCAGCAACCGCCGCAGGACCCGCCCCCAGCCTCCGCCAAGCCCACCACCTGGGCCGACAAGGTCAAGTCCACGCCCAAGGAGGCTGCCAAGGGCCTCAAGAAGATCCCCGGCGGACATTCCGGCGGACACCAGGCGCCCGGCGGTGGGCAGCGCCCCTCCGGCACCGTTCCCTTGGCCTCCTCCGCCCCTGCGCCCGCTGCTCGCTTCGCTCCCTCTGCCGCCCCACAGCCCCTCATACCACCTGCCCTTCCTCCTCACCAGCCTCCCGAACATCAACATCAGCAGCAGCAGTCTGGTGGCAGCCTGCAACAGCACCCGCCGCCCACCGCTCTCTTTCCACACACCGCTCCGCATCCACCGCCACCCCACCCTGCATCTGGACACAACGCTTGGCCTCCCCACTTCGACCTCCATCATCCCCCACCCCCACTCCACCTTCCCCCGCATCATTCACACCACCATCCTCTTCCGCAACTCTTCAACGGCGACGCCAAGAAGGTACACACCCTCCTCACTTGCGCATTGCTCTGTGAGGTGATGAGAGTTTGGCTGGAGGGCAAGCAAGATATGCGAGGTGGTGAGGAGGGGCAGAGGAACGGGGCCAGACGCGGTGGGGGCGGGGCGGCGGTAGCCCAGCCCATCATCGAGTACCCAGCCCCCGTTCAGGACTCCAACTTCCTCCACAACCTCAAGCAGGAGACGAACCCAGCCGAGTTCAGCCTCACCACCAAGGGCGCTCGCTACTTTGTCATCAAGTCCTACTCCGAGGACGACGTTCACCGCAGCATCAAGGCATCCCCCTTTTTCCATTTCTTTTTCCTCATCTTCAGCCAATCCTGATTGGCAGTATGGAATTTGGGCTTCAACGGATCACGGGAACAAGCGACTGGATGCAGCCTTCAGGGAGCGTGAAGGCAAAGGCCCCATCTACCTTTTCTTCTCCGTCAACGCCTCCGGACATTTCTGCGGCCTGGCCCAGATGATGTCCGCCATCGACTACAGCAAACAAAGCGGCGTCTGGGCACAGGACAAGTGGAAAGGCCTATTCAAGGTTTCTTGCTCATGGCAATAGACTGTGACAAACAAATATGGTCTCCAGGTGAAATGGTTGTATGTGAAAGACGTCCCGAATGGGCAGCTGCGCTCCATTCGACTGGAGAACAACGAGAATAAGCCGGTCACAAACTCCAGAGACACCCAGGAGGTCCTGGGCGACAAAGGCCGCTCTGTGCTGCGTATCATCCATGCCTACCGCCATACCACCTCTCTCTTCGACGACTTTGCCCACTACGAGAAGCGACAACAGGAGGAGGACGAGCGAAAGGTCTTTCTTTTCTGAGAGCTTTTCTGAGAAAACCAAAAGTCGGTTTGTCATCCATTTATACCTCCTTTTTAATATTTTTTTCATAACTAGACTGAATTTTAAGACTTTTGATGGAATATGAGCGGTCAAAAGTTAAAGTTCGATTTTTGGCAAATTTTTGAAATTTTGAATATGGCTCAAATTTACATCACTTGTAACTCCAGTGATTTTTATCGGATTTCGGAGATTCGACCACCATTGAATTCAAGTTTTGATCGCTCATACTCCATTAAAAGTCTTAAAATTTTGTCTAGTTTTGAAAAAAATATGAAAAAGTGCGTAAAAATGGATGACAACCCAGTTTTTTCGGACATTTGACTCTCTCAGAAATGCTCTCTTAAATCTATTCCTAGCAGACATAATCATAATATCATGTTCTAGGGCAAACTGGACCCGGCTCTGGTTCAGTAGGAGCGAGGCCCAGCCCAGAACTCTTCTCCCACCACACCCGCCATCCAATGAATGCTCCAGAAACTCCTCGCCTGATTTCAAAAGGACGTCCTAGTCTTCTTCCTTCCTTCTCCACTCTGCAACTGCAACACTGCAACTGCCGCCCCGCCCGTCTCCTGTAGCGGGCCGCTTAATGACTTCCAAGCCAGCTCTCTGCAACTATGGAAGAGGCGAAATTAGCCCCAACATCGATGACGCTTCTATTCCTTCTCTTCTCTCACTACCGTCTGTAGATTAGCGAGCCAGTTCCTGCTCTTCCGTAGGTTGCAAAAAGACTCCTCTCCTGTTTATTCCCGGCAAACTGGTCAGCGTAGTGTTCACGGAACGGCTCCTCACATTCTCTTTTCTGCTCCTCAGCGCGGCCCAATTGGGATGCCGCCGACTTGAAATTGAAAGCTTCCCGCTTTTGGGAAAGCTCCACTGCTTTCATCACAGTTCTGCCCATCTGTGCTATCCACAGTTTTCCAGCCTAAGGTGTTTGTGTACCTGTTGTCTTATTCGCCATTGAGCATTCAAAGAGAGATGAGTAAAAAGTATTCCATTGCCAAGCCAGCATTCGCCTATAACAATCTAGTTCAATCGGTCAAAATAGTGCAGAAAAGGGAAACTAAAAGCAAAAGAAGAAGACACTCAGTCTAACAACAAAGGATGTCGCTGGTAATCCGAGGAGCTTGGGAGGATGCTGGGTGCAGCAAGTCCGCGGCCCCCGCGCCCAGCAACCTCGTCACCCCGGCCACCTACCTCACCTCCGATCACATGCGGTTCATTCATCCTCCCTCCCAACTGTGAAAGGCCAAGCAGAGAAGATGAATGGGTTCAGAGGACACGGGACCTACAGCGAAGATGGGGCCTTGTACTCCTCGGTGGCCGGCGTGGTTCAGAAGATGAACAAACTCGTCAGCGTCCATCCCGTCAAGAGCCGGTTCTTTACCCTGTCGATTGATATTTACAGGTCTTTTGACGAGCATAGGATGTGAGTGTAGGTACAGCGGGGACGTTGGGGACGTGGTGGTGGGACGAGTGCGAGAGATTGGAAATAAGCGATGGAAGATCGACACAAACTCCCGCATGGACTCCGTCCTCCACCTATCCTCCGTCAATCTGCCCGGCGGCGAACTGGTGGCTTTGTCATACCAGCTCCTGTCCAGCTTTCCTGAACTTGAAAAGCTGCAGCGTCGAAAGAGCTACGAGGACGAAGTGTTGCTGCGTAGCTACCTGAAGGAAGGCGACCTCATCTCCGCAGAGGTTCAGAAAGCCTTCCACGACGGCTCTCTTTCCCTCCACACTCGCAACCTCAAGTACGGCAAGCTCGGACAGGGTCTTTTGCTTCTTCATTTCCCCCCCTCCACTACATTCCAGCAAAGCCTGGACACTGGTAGGGATTCTGGTGAAGGTGGCAGCCTCCTTGGTGCCCAGACGCAAGGCCCACTTCCACTCCCTCCCCTTCGGAGCCTCCCTCGTCCTGGGCAACAACGGCCTCATACATATTGCACCCACCGCACCCGAGGTCACCCTTCCATCTCACTTCAGTCCCTAAAGCCCTTAGCACAGTGCCTCTTTTTCAGGATGACTCCAACACTGGTGGCTTTGTTCAAGACCTGGAGCCTATCAGCGGAGAGGTGGTCTCTTAGCTCATTTTCTTATTTTCTCCACTTTCAGAATGACTTTAAAGATTTCTCCTGTTTGCTTCGTAATATGTTTCTGTTGTGACTACTGGGCCATTAGTGTTGGTGGATAGGTGCGAGAAGTGTTGGCAAGAGTGGCCAATTGCATCCGCCTCTTGGCCCAGCACCGCGTGCCGCTCTACGACACATCCATCGTTCACGCCTACCAAGCATCCCTCACCTATCACGTCTCACCAATCTACCCTTCCCTACCTTCCCTTCCACCCACTCAACCCCAGCTCTGTTTAGGCGGGAGAGCTGCTGCGCGAGGAGGTGAAGCGGGAAGTGGCGGGCATCGTTCGCGCCGCCATTGTGGAAAGCATGGAGACCTGATTGCTTCCCCTTTCCCTCTATTCTTGTACTCCAAGATGAAAGGAATGGACACACGAAACGAAATGCAAGGGCACAGAGGAGTATTATGAACTGGGTGGTCAGATCAGATGGTTGGGAGATTGGGCTGGCTGAGATCACGGCTGCTTCTGCTCTGAGGGAACCTGTAAAAGCGTAGGATAAAGGTACAAAGCGGGAGGTAGTAGAGAAAAGGATGGAAGGGGAACAATTGGTGGCGGCGGAAGTGTAGGCGGTAGAGGAGCAGGTGGGAGAGTTGGCGGTAGACCCACTACCACTGTCGACTGAGCCATCTTCACATGGCCTAGAGGCAGACTAGCCTTTGCTCCAAACTCCACCTCCAAGCAGCAGCAACTGTTTCGCTTCTCAAAGTCAAGTGCAGCCTGAAGAAGAGGGTACCTGGCAAAGGTGACAGCTCCATTCGCCCTCCGGGGGTGCAGCCAGACGCGGCGTGAGGCAGTAGAGATGGAAGCCGCGATCGCAGTCGTCGCAGAACAGCAGGCAGTCGTCGTTCTCCGACGTCCCACAGATGGCGCACGACTTGCACTCGATGCACTGCCATCCGTACTTCTGCACCCAGCTATTCTTTTCTAGCTGAGACCAAGGCAGGAGAGCTGAAGGAGATAGGGTGCCTTGGTAGAGATGATCATGTTGGTGGTGAACTTGAGGCAGGAGGGGTGGCCGGAGCGTCCGCAGTCATGGCAGGAGGTCAGCTGCTCCGCCTGCCCCGTCTTCTTATTCTCCGCCCCCGTGCCCAGACAGAAGTCGCAGTAGTCGTTCGGTGGATGTGCACCTTCAGACGCCTCCCATTTCCAGCCTCCTTCAAGGAAATTGTCTAAGTACCTTCATTGTTGTTAGGATTGGGGGCAGGGGCGGCGCCGGGTGTGCTGGTGGGTACAGGGGCGGTGGTGATGGTTGTGTTGGGCGTTGGGTGCGTTGTCTCCGTCTCTCCTCCGCCGCCCGGTTTCTCAACCTCACTCCTAAATGAGGCCATGGAAATTGAGAAGACAGTGAAAGATTTACCTGAAGCCCATTGAAGTCGGAGTGAACGTGAGCCAGGTGGTAGTTGAGGCCTGGCTTGGATTTGTAGCGTGCGTCGCAGTCTGAAATTACACTCCATTCACATCACCTACAGTCCACAGTGCTTTCAATGTTCACAAAGCAACCAAAAGACCACCATCGATAAATAGCAAGACGACTGTAAAGACAGCGCAACTAAAAGGTGCAGTAGATAAGCGATAGAGAGTGTATGCGTGTAAAGAAGGGGGTGTGGTATGGAGCATGCTTACTCTTACGAGGACAAATGTATGGCTTCTCCTCCGGCGGGATGAGAGCGGCCGCCGCGCCGCCGAAGTAGCGCTTCTTCCCGTCCTTGCCCACCGTGTACGGGGCTCCTGTGGACGTCTTCTTGGAGTTCTCCAGCGAGCGTCCCTTCAAACTTACTCTCATCCTCTCAGCCGGTTGAGGGGAGTGAAGAAGCCTTGGGAGTGGTCGGAGCCTTGGCCTGGTTTCTGGCTCCGCCGCCCTTCTTGAGCGAGTCGGCGTAGTCGTCGCCGTCGCTGGCCTCGTCGAGGTCGTCCATGTCCTCCTCCTCGTCGTCCAGGTAGGCGCTCTCCACGATGGGCAGGGCGGCCTTGGCGGCCTCCCGCGGGGGGTTGTAGGAGCTGGCCACCGCCACCATCGTGCTCGTCGTGTCCGAGCTCCGACTCCCCTCCCCGTCTCCCTCCGCCGCCTGGCTCCCGCTAGCCAGCACTGCCAATCCCTTCCCTCATTTCCCTGCTGGACTGGAGAAGAGGAGAGGGCTTACGAGTGGGCGGGGGATTGGGCAGAGGTCCAAAGAGGAGGATCTCAGGGCGCAGGGGCTGGGTGCGCGGCTTGCGGCGATAGCGACGAGGAGGGTAGGCGATGGCCTCGTCGGGTCGGCGGCCAGGCAGCCGCTCTTCAGCTCGTCGACAGACATAACCAGGGCGCTGGGCTGCAGAGGAGGGAAAGGGGGTGAGGGGCTAGGAAGGCTAAAGGTGAGGGAACCGATGCCGGTCTGAGGCTCTAGGAAAGGGAATCGGTGGGAGCGCTCGCGGCGCATCTCGCCGTTGAACTTGGAGCAGCTTTTCATGATCTCCATGTAGGCGCTCTCCTGGATCATGTTAACGAGTTGAGAGAAGAATTGGCCTGGCCTCAGCTGCAAGCCCAACTCCATCGATCCATGGCGTCGCGGCGGTGACCCTCAGCCGGAGCGTTGGGAGTGCACAAAGCGCGCGCTTTTGAACCCTTCACCATCTTATTTTTAAATTATACATCGATCCATTATAAACTTCAATTACCGTTTGGCAATTATGATAAAAGGGCGGCTAGAAACTGGTATAAAATGTAAATCATGAGTTGAAATGAGACATGATGAAAATTTGTCGAAATTATTATTAAGAAGCAATGTACGAGAGGAGCAAGGGTGGTTGCATCCGATTTTTTAGAACTCGTTTTTTCGATCGGTTTTTGAAAATACATAACATTTTAAGATATTTCACCAAGTGGAACCTGATATTGATCAGCATATGGCTCGCAATGAGCTTGAACAGTTTTGCTGGTCAGCCTTGTATGCAACACAATGATGTGTCAGGTTTGAGCACAATTTATGAATCTGAGCTCAAGCAAACTATGGACTTATGGGTATCAAATTGAAGCTAAAAGCCTACCAAAAACGATGGTGATCCTTGATTTGAGAAATTGGTTAATCAAAAGCTGAAAATTTGAAAAAGATGCGGAAAACCTAAATTTTGTCCAATTTTGGGCAATCAAAAAAAACTTTTTACTCAAAATTTTTGTTCAAAGTGTACATAAACGGTGCCCATAGGCGTTTTTCCCATAAAATTCTGGTCCAGATGGCAGTGTTAGAATATGAAAAATGGGGTGAGCAAACTGGAGAATTTTCAGTTTTATGGTAGCCACTCAGGATTTGGGCCTATGCTATAACATAGGAGAAAAATTAGGTAAAAAATTTTGGTTTCCAAAATAGGCTTTTCTGCCATAAATTATTTCTTTGGGCCCATCTGCTGCTCTCTATGCAGTTTTTTTCTCTGAAAAAGTGAAATTTTTGCATATCTTCAGACTATATATTCCAGATAGTATTGGTATATAAAATTATTTAAAATTTTGATGTAAATATCTTTTTTGGCAATTTTTATTGCATAGAGAACAGCAGATGGGCCCAAAGAAATCATTTATGGCAGAAAAGCCTATTTTGGAGACCAAAATTTTTTACCTAATTTTTCTCCTATGTTATAGCATAGGCCCAAATCCTGAGTGGCTACCATAAAACTGAAAATTCTCCAGTTTGCTCACCCCATTTTTCATATTCTAACACTGCCATCTGGACCAGAATTTTATGGGAAAAACGCCTATGGGCACCGTTTATGTACACTTTGAACAAAAATTTTGAGTAAAAAGTTTTTTTTGATTGCCCAAAATTGGACAAAATTTAGGTTTTCCGCATCTTTTTTCAAATTTTCAGCTTTTGATTAACCAATTTCTCAAATCAAGGATCACCATCGTTTTTGGTAGGCTTTTAGCTTCAATTTGATACCCATAAGTCCATAGTTTGCTTGAGCTCAGATTCATAAATTGTGCTCAAACCTGACACATCATTGTGTTGCATACAAGGCTGACCAGCAAAACTGTTCAAGCTCATTGCGAGCCATATGCTGATCAATATCAGGTTCCACTTGGTGAAATATCTTAAAATGTTATGTATTTTCAAAAACCGATCGAAAAAATTGGTTCTAAAAAATCGGATGCAACCCCTTTCCAATGACCTTGCTTCTCTCAGAAAATGCTTCTTAAATTTATACCACATGGCTTTTAGCATGATTTGTAAAATGTATCAAAGTGTAGTGCTGGTAACAATTTCTACAGTTTTGAGCGTGTAAATTTGTCTTCTTTTGATAAACAATCGAATGAGTGAAGACAAAACAAAAAGAAAGGCTGACTTATGCCTGTGTATCATGATTTAGGCTTCTAAGAAATCTGTTACACCGCATATATGACGACTTTAAAACTAATTTCAATTCTTTTTGTTCTATGTTTTCAATCATGCCACTGCAACAAAAAGGTTTCAAGTATATAAATGTTCAGTTTTTAGTTTTAAATTTCGACTTTCTTGTGAGACGCTCCGTCTGCCCGAGTCCATCAAAACCACTGACAGCCTTGAAGATGATTTCTTCAGCGATGCATACGAAAGGTTGGACTAGATAGGCTGAATGCCGCAGCTGAGTGAATGGGATTGGCGGCAGTTTGAAATCTGGGGCGCGGAAAGTGGCCAGCTTTGTTCGCTCTGGCGGTGAGAGCGTTCTGGAAAAGGCCAAGGAATTCTTCGGCTTGTCTGTAAGATACACTTTTCTTTCAGCCATTCCTTGCATTAGCTTGCAATGGTGCAGTCCAGAAATAAACAGCCAACTACAAGCAGCCCAGCACCAGATATTTACCTACCATCAACTCTACCACCGCTTAAAAATGTCTCCCTTGTGGCGTTTTCCTTCTCCCGAGACTGTCACCTTAAGACTGTGTGAGAGGAAGGTTTCAGACCAAGGAAGATACCCACTTGCTAGAGAAAGTCGTCAAAAATCTGGAAACCATCGCCACCAATTTGTCCAAGTCCTCAAAACTCGATGAAGACGAAACCCACGGGGCCGCTCCAATGGTGAAAGTAATGGTTGTAGTCGAGTACATGCAGAGCTCACTTAAACATGATCAGGTGCCACTGGTGAATCTAATCGCTTTGCGACGTCTCCGATTTCTCAAGCCATCCAACAGAGCTCCATTGCAAGCTGTCTTTAGACCTTTCTTTTTTTACTATCATTCATCTACCAAGAAACGATTGAAAACAGATTTTGGAGCAGCCAGAAGCCGTGAACATTTTTGCTCATGCAATGGAGCTCAACAACGATGGCCGTGTCAGCGTACTCCGTTCTCTTTCATTTTCAATTAATCCATCCTTTAGCAGATGGATCACGTGTTCAGAGTGGCAGAATCTCTTCACTTCCAAACTTTCTCCTTACTGGGAATTGTCTCTTCACCAGCCCGTGCCCATCACCCTTCTGGAATGGGACACGGTACCTTTCTTTAGTCATTTTAGGCCATTCATTGATTTGTGTCATTCGTTGTTTTAGGTGGACTTCAACAAGGACGGCATAGTTGATCTGAAAAGTGAGATTTATCCTACGCTCTTCAGCATGACCGTAGAGCCGATCTTTCGCGTCCTTTACTCTGCCATTTTTCGGGCATGGGACTCCAACGAAGACGGCCTCCTCTCTACCTCTGCCTCCAGTTAGTCACATCTCAGCTTATCGACGAAGTATTCTGCACTTTTTCTTCCTGCCGCTTTGTTCTTAACCACACTCATACTTTTACCCAAAATTAAAGGGTTTGATGGTAAAGTTTAATGATTTGCTTTGCGTAAACTCAATAGAGCACAGTGTATGCGCCCAATATTTTGAAATACAATTTGCCGTTGGATGAGTTAATTCACGATAAACCAAATCTGCAAATATGCTCCTCATGGGTTTAAATCAATACTTCCGCCTAGCTGATGGAACTAAATACACTACATATTTGTTAGGGTTTATGTCTCAGAAAATACAGGCACCGACAAAATACGAGAATACGAAAATTGGCTAAGCAGCAAAACGACGCGCCAAATCAATGGTCTTCCTACGGCTAGCGTAAGAACATGTTTAGAAAAAATATTTAGGGTTGATTCTATTGGATTGCAGAGTTCTGAGTTAACTGCTTACCTGGATGAACTACGCCAATTTTACGGGGCTAAGCCCACGACCAAGCTCGTACGAGAGCTGCTTGAAGGAATATGAATTTTTTTGATTCATTTGAATAAACGAAAACGGAATTACGGGTAAAGTAACGCTGGCAATTTCTGACTTTTTTCTTTGCAGAAAATCTCTACAATGCACAAAATAACAATAAACTACCAAATCAAATATTTTTTGGACATTCTGAATGCACTTTGCACTTTGCTTTGACCTTCATGCCACCTGAGAGTTGGCTGGCACTCTAGCCCACTGTTTCTGACTCTGATGGATACAAAGCCATGCCAATCAGTTGACAACTGCCATTTAATTTAACGAAAATTTGAAAAACCATTTCCAAAAATTAAAATTTTCCGAAAATCAATTTACTCTCACTACACTAGTGCACTAATGCTTTTAGAGGCTCTTGGGCATTTCAATCTTGAAAAGAAGAACTGACATATCCTTTCATCGACAACAAATAAAGTTAGGCTGGTACCCGAAGCAGCATCTCTATTCGCAAAAATATGCCAGAACTATAAGTTCATCTATTTCTAAGCCTCTTTGACTAGGTAGGCAGCGAAAACGTTGCATCACTGGAGATAACAAAATTATAATAGAAAGAAAAAGCGGACCAGCCGACAAAGATGCAGATGAGCACCAGGAAAGGAACAAAAAACTTCAACAAGCCTCCCATTTATTCATCTTTGGGCTTCTTCTCCACTGCTGCTCCTTCTGAATTCTCCGCCGGTCGCTTGGTGGGCGTGAAATAGCTCCACAGCGTCCCCTTCGCCGTCTTGGCCCTCAACACCTTTCCCATCCTCACCCTCTAACTGTCATCACATTTTCATCCTTGAAGTCATCCAACAGCTGACTAAATCTGCCTCTACTCCAGGCAACAGCGGCTAACTTGGGCACGTGCCTTTGGAGGCATTGCGGGCTGTCGATGCGTGGGTTGCCGACCACTCCGCTCACCTCGTACGCTTCCACATCCGACACCGGAGTCAGCAGCTTCACCGCCTAATCACCACTTCTCTTTCTCTTCACCGACTCCATCACTACTCAGGCCCACCTGATCTAATGGCACCTTCTCGGAGTCCAGCCACTGCGCCACGCTCGCCTCCGAGTTTAGGATTGCCTGCCCAGTCATTTAGTTTTTATGCGAAAGCTCCGGTGGGCGGAATGGGATGGGAACGGGCATGCGGTCGTGGATGTGGATGAGGGGGCGGGCGGCGGGGACGGTGATTACTGCCACGCTGTACACGTGCCCGTCCATGAACTCCAAACCCACAGCTTCCATTCTCTCAAACTCTGGGCCAAGAAGGTAGGTGAACCCCAGATTTGTAGCGGATGTTGAAGACCGCCGCCAGGTGCATCAGCCGCCTACCCGCCCATGTCTTCTTCTCACCCTTCGCCTCCTTCTCCGCACTGCCTGCAAAAGCTCATTCACTTAGTGTGAAACTCTCAAACGCAGAGAGCTGAGCAATGGAACCAGTTAGTTCGACGGGGAGCTTGTGGGCAAAGTCGAAGCGGGGCGTAGCCTGGGGGAGGTGGATGAAGTAGGGCTGCTTCTTCCCGCCCTGGACCTTCTTCCACTCGTAGAATCCGTCCACCAGCACCACGCACCGCCGTCCTGCCTCAAGCCCAATTCTTTCTCTTCACACCCTCGCTCCATCCATCTGCAGAGTGTGCCTTGGCAGCAGTGGCGGCAACGCTGGGCTGTAGGAGGAGTCCCTCGGAGCGGCTGTTGATGCGCACCGGGGCGGAGCCCGTCTGCCAGTTCGGCGTCAGATTCCACACCATCGGCAGCAGCCAGCGTTCAGCTCAAAGCCTTTCTTCAACCCTCTCCAAGACTAGGGGGCATGAGAGGAGGGGAGATACGAGATGAGGTGTGCGAAGAGGTGGAGGCTTCCTCCGCTGGCTTGTGCTGGGCTGAGTGGGCTGAGATGAGCACCGGCCTGCAACCAAATTGATTACCTGCTCTAGCATCATTCTCCTGAGCTTTTGAGAGGTCTGGTGGAGAGGTGGATAAAAGAAGAGGGTGGAACAGGATGGCGCTGGGAGCGAGATTGTAGTGGGGCATGTAGACGGGGCCGCCAGCAGTCAGCCAGGCCGGGTACTCCAGCTCCCCATCCGTCTTGTTGTAGACGCAGGCCTTGGCCAGCGGACCCGCCTCCAGTGTGCTGCAGCTTTTAGACCAATTTAGAGAGAAATGAAAGATCTTCAATTGATTAACCAAGCAGCGCGCCCGCACATGACGGATTTTACGTTTTTATAACGATTTCCCAGCTAAAGATTCCTTCAGAGTGACCGCCAAGCTAAGCTTAAGCCATTTGCGCGGTTTGCAAGACCAAGTTTGCCGCCAATTCAAATGGAGGTATTGCTTGCAATTTTTGGCTTGACCAAAACGGAGGGGAACATGCGGTGGTAGCTTCTAAAACTCATGAGTCTCTGCTGGAGCATGCCTTTCTTGGAGGCGGGTGTAGCGGAAAGCTGGTAGCGATCCTGGGTGAAGCCACTAAATCGGCCACTTGCCTCGTCCTGGCTTTGTTTGTATCAACAAAAAAGTTGAAACGAATACAAACATGCCTAAGTCTATTCTTCATAACATTTGAAATGAAGGCTGCAAAGTAAGCCGAGAATCATCAAATGGGTTTTTGAAGCGTGAAATGAGGGGCTTAGATGAGGGAAGGGGCAGCTGATGGAGATGAGTAGGATGGGGTCGTGAGAGGTGAAGATGGAATGTAACATCGACGAGATGCCTTTTCTCATCCTTCTCGGCATCATCGCCTTCGTCATGCTGGCTGCCTTGGCCTTTTGCGCCGCTGAGGTCATCGCTCGCCCACTATACCGTCTTTACTTTGGTCTTTCTTCCTATTTTCATTTGTGAACAAAGGACAAAGGACTTGTCAGTTGACAGATAGAACAGGAGCAGCTGGAGCTGGTGAATAGAATTGCTATCTGTTTTATTGAGTGTAAGCTAGAAAGTTTGAGGCGTTGAGCAGTCTTCGATGGCCCCACGCGGCTTCTGCTTTCATCAACTCGTTGAAACTGAAATCTCTTAGCTGCTTTACCAATAATATTTGAGATCTGCTGAACACATTTATCAATTGCTTGATTTTGTAATAAATTTGGCCCAGCATAATTGGGCTGGCGCGAACGGAGCTTTAGCGTAGTGTCAGCGCCCAGCCCCTCTTTTCGACCCAGGTGTACGTTTTGAGGGTTATTGCTAGATCTTAATTTTGATAAGGCTCTTGCTCCTCACAGGAAGCTTCATTCGCTTTGATTTTTGTTGCAATAGAAAGAGCATATGCAAATTGACCAAAACTCGCGAGAAATCGCTCAAAAATTGTAGAATACAAGTGAAAATCACCCAAAACCATTTGTCCGAACTCCTCCTTCTCCTTCTTCTTCTTCTCCTCATCCGCATCTATTCAATGGACGATATGGACGATAGTAGGTATTCATTTCAACCCCCACGGTAGCAGGAAAACTCGGTACAATCCAAACCCGGTACAGTGGCAAACCCGGTACAGTCCAAACCCGGTACAGGGGCAAACCCGGTACAGTGCCAAACTCGGTACATGCCAAACCCGGTACATGCCAAACCCGGTACAGGGGCAAACTCGGTACAGGGGCAAACCCGGTACACAGCCAAACCCGGTACAAAACCAAGTAGAGGGTAATGCTTGTCAACTCAAATTTCTATTGCTAATTTGATAATCATACAAGCCTTGAAAGAATCTGTGCTCAAGGGAATGTTTGCAATGCAAGAACTTATTAGAAATTTTCTCATAACTCCTGCTATACTAAACACAATTCAATGATTTAACCATGGTTGGAACAGTCTTGACAAGCTTTAGACCTTTGGTTCACAGACCAAAGTTATCGATACAAGTCCTGCACGAATATTCAGAAAAACGTTGAAAAAACGATTTAATATCATATTAAAAATTTTCAAAAATTTTCAAAAAGAAATATTATAAAGTATTAAAAATATAAGTACATTGATAGAATAAAAATTAAAAAAATATTATTAATTGAGACTAAGGAAAAAGTAATGGAAATCCGAGAGACTTATACAGGGACTTGTACAAGGTTTGCCCTTGTACCGGGTTTGACACTGTACCGGGTTTGCGGCTCTACGTCACATGACAACATTTGCGACGTCACATGACAACGATTGGGCAGGGGGGGGTGCCCAATCGTTGTCATTAAAATTACCATACGACAACAGGCCAAAATGTTGTCATGTGTCGTTTTTACCACCTGACATGTTGTCATAATGCCCTCCGAATTTGGTTGTCACACGTCGCAAAAATGACGTATGACAGCAAAAATGGGAATGCTGCTCGCTGTCATGTGACGTTATTGCAGGCGGCGTATGACAGCAGGAAAATTACCACACGACAACCTGTTGTCATGGTGTTGTCATGTGGGCTTTGTGTCGGCGTCGCATGACAACTGCCAGATTTGCCTTCTTGGTGAGTCTTTGATGAAAATGTTGGAATTTTGTGCTGCTCTGCCTGGAAATTGATGGATTATGGTGCTGCTCAACCAGCCAGCGACGCATGACAACCACTGTAGGCAGTAGGAGGGAAGGCGGCATAGGGAATGTTTGTGAGGGATGCATAGGAGGGAGGGGCAGGAGGGGGAGGAGGGGGAAAGGTGTGGCGGTATTAGAGGGGATGATTGATGGGCGTGAAAGTTGGAGGGGGAGGCAGTGGAGGAGGCATGTAATGGCCTTGGATAGGGGCCCCGCATTGTGGCACCTTGTTGGGCCATCTGCCTCCTATCTCCTACATCAGTGTCACTTTCTGCCTGGGCCAGCGCAACCGTACAGCTCCATCAGCCCTCAAGTGCCTCTTCTTCTCCTCATACTTCACTTCGCAGCCTCTAAGGTTCGTCCATTTTTCATTTACTTGTTCTTGGCCTGTTTCGGTTAGGCTGAGGTTAGGTTCAGGATTGAAATACTCATAATTTCTTAGGCTGTTGTCAAATGACGCTTTGCCTAGGGGTTAGGTGCTACTTGACAACAGAAATTCCCAAATCCATTTTATAAGGAGAGGGTCTTCAACGCAACAAGTAAAGGGCAGAACTTATCCCAGAATTTGTGGATCTTAAAAAAAGATAAAAAAGAGATAAAAAAGAGATTAAAAAAAGAAACAGAAAAAAGAGATTAAAAAAAGATAGAAAAAACGAGATAGAAAAAAAATTAAAAAAAGAGCTAGAAAAACGAGGTAGGAAAAAAGAGACAGAAAAAAATAGATAGAAAAAAGAGATTAAAAAAACGAGATAGAAAAAACGAGATAAAAAAATAGATAAAGAGATAAAGAGATAAAGAAAGAGAAAAAAGATAAAGAAAGAGAAAAAAGAGAAGAGAAAGAGATAAAGAAAGAGAAAAAAGAGAAGAGAAAGAGAAAGAGATAAAGATTAATAAAAGAGACGAATAAAAGGGATAGAAAAATGAAATAGAAAAAAGAGATAGAAAAAAAGAGATTAAAAAAACAAGATAGAAAAAACGAGATAGAAAAAAAATTAAAAAAAGAGATAGAAAAAACGAGATAGAAAAAACGAGATAAAAAAAGAGATAGTAAAAGAGATAGAAAAAACGAGATAGAAAAAGAGAAAAAAAGATAGAAAAAAAGAGATAAAAAAGCAATCTTGTTGTCATGTGGTCTTGCAAAATGCCCACGACGTATGACAACAGCAAAATTACCACATGACAACTCGAAGCCATGACAACAGAAAAATGGTTGTCATGCAACTTTCCAATGACAACAGGTTTTTCTGGTTGTCATATGTCGTTTTCACCACTTGACACAAAATGTTGTCGTTTGGTAATTTTCTGTTGTCAAAGGATGCTTTTTGTTGTCATGAAGTCCATTTACCCTATGTATATGACAACGAAAAATGGTTGTCACACGACGTTTTCAACATCGTATGACAACGAAGTGCGTTTTGGTGTCATGTGACGCGGATTCGGGTTTGCCCCTGTACCGGGTTTGCCCCTGTACCGGGTTTGGCATGTACCGGGTTTGGCATGTACCGAGTTTGGCACTGTACCAGGTCTGCCCCTGTACCGGGTTTGGATGGTACCGGGTTTGCCACTGTACTGGGTTTGCCACTGTACCGAGTTTTCATGGAACCCTTCCCCCACCCCCCATCCTCGGCTGCCCAGTAGACCACATGTATTTTTATTCATAAGTCTTCAGTAAAATAACTGAGGCATATGCTCCAGTGGTGTAATGGTGAAAGCGTTTGGCCAGCTGGATGAATCTGGCAGGTTCGAAACCTTCAATAGTCTCCATTATTTATTTTTGCGAATTTTAGTTTTTTAACTGGTACCATCGGCAGGCCATAAGTAAAGCTCTTTTCTCCCAAAAATCGATTACCCTAAGTATGCGGCAAGAAAATTTCTCAAAAATATATTAGTTTGCCAACAAATTTGCATTGTATTTCATTTTCGAAACTTTTCTTTTTGTTATATTTAAAAAAAGTTTAATTATTTATTTATTTAATAAAATATTAACCAAATATATGACCAACAATATAAAATTTGTTTTCTATACGTTTTATACTATATTAAAAGTGGAAGAAATATCTGGTACCATCGGCAGGCCAAATGTGGGTCTCTTTTCTCCAAAATTAGCAATCGCCTCGAGTAAAAAGTCAAGGAATACAATTTCTACTAGTGGAATCTGCTGCGTCATGTGCATTTTGTTTTTGGGCACGCATGGAAAGAGACACTGAACTGCACGCCAAAAACAAAATACAACAATCCAAGCAGCAGATTCCACTAGTAAAAATTGTATTTCCTTGACTTTTTGCGCGGCCGCAGGCCGCCTGCTGCGGAGGGCAGGGCAGTCAGAGCTCCGGAGGCCAGAGGGCATGGGTGCGGAGGCCCCGGAGCATAGCCTGGCATGCAAAGCATGCTAGGCAAAGCGTAGGGGCCGTAGCACCCGTGCCCGGAGGCCGGAGGAGCTCTGGCGCCCTGCCCGAAGCGGCGGGCGGCCAAGGCCCGCTTATACAGTTACCCCATTTTTTGTCCATCTGTCCGCATATATATATATATATGTGGTTCCAGAGCCCGTACTCCTCGGTTTTTCAACCAAATGGGCTGAAATTTTGCATGCAGGTCAGTCTGGGTGGTGGCTCGGGGCGTTTTTTTGGGATCGGCGAAATTTTGACTTGTTCTGGATTTATGGTCAAAAAACCTCGAAAATCAGGGCCTTGAAATTCGAAAATTTTTCGAAAGTGTGAATTTTATTTGTATTAATTATTAAAAGTATTATTTTTTGTTTTAAAACCCTCAGAAACCAAAACGAGACCTTAAAATTTCATTTCGGTGTGTTGTTTATTAATCCAATTGAGTTATAGTTACTGTGGTAAACTGAAACCCTGCAATGGTCAACTATGCTCAACGTCCACATGCCATGGCTCAAAGATGCACTTCGTCCTTGAACAAAATTCCTGACAATCCTGAGCATGTGATTTGTGGTTCAAAGAAAGCATTACAGCCTACATTTTCTCCAAACTGAAACGAATCTCAAGCTGCCGTGTTTCCTACTGCATTTCTGCTGCAGGTCTTTTTTTGTCACTGCACTCATTCCTGGTTCAACCGAAGTAATCATTTGAAGGAACTGGAATGTAGCATGTTAAGTGTCAAGATGGCCGCGCATCTATTGGCGATAGCTGATATTCCCTTGTTACTCGAGGCGATTGCTAATTTTGGAGAAAAGAGACCCACATTTGGCCTGCCGATGGTACCAGATATGATTATCCCAAAGGAATGGATGAATGAAGCAGGGACAGGATTGATGATGGGAGGTAAAATTAGCATGAGCAAAGACGAGGGAATGCAAATAAGAAGAAAGCGACTTCCGGTCTGCTGTAGGTAGGAAAGTGTTCGAAAATCTCATCACCTCCATCATGCTGCTCCAGTGGTTGGCCGCTGCTGCTTTCAGTGTCCAGCTTGGCGCAGGGCAGGACCAGGGACTGGGAGAGGCTGACTTCCTGCCCCTTATCAATCAGAAGCGCAGCACGGAGGCTCTGGCACACAATGTCGCTCAGATGAACCGTCTCGTTAGTTTGCCTTGGCCTTAGAAAAGTAGAAAAATGTGGCTGAGCATAAAAATAGACGAACTCTGGGATGTGAAGCTAGAGAAGTAATGAGTGTATGTGTAAAGTTGAGGTATGGTCAACGGCACTGGCGGATGCGGCACGAACTTGGGCCGAAGGCTGCGAGTATGGCTGGGACGATAGTATCCTGGAAGGACAGACTGCTCACGCCTACACTCAATCCAACTTCGTCAACGAAGCCGTGGTATTTAATCTTTTATTTTGCAGCTGTCATTCTTCCATGGCCTAGTGCCTTGGGCTTTACAGGATACGTGGTACGGCGAGAAGGGGAGCTACCAGTGGCCAGCGGATGGCCTCATGGGCGAGTACATGGAGTTCTGCAGCCCGCCAAATATCGACGGCATTTGCCACGACTATACCCAGGTTCAGCTTCTTCTTTGCATTCGCTCTCAGCCGTCTGTATTGCATCCGCAGTTGGTCTGGGGCAATGCGAGTTCCGTGGGCTGTGCCACGGTCTACTGCCCCAGCCTCTTCGATCCCTTTCTCTTCCTAGAGACCAATCTGACGGGATACGTCCCGGCCTACTATACATCCTGTTTCTGGGACAGGTATCCGCTTCATTTCCCTTTCTGATCATTTGAATCGCCAATACAGAGCTAACTGGCCGGGGGAGGTGATTCACACACGAGGCTTGGACGCAGCTAACCTCGGCTCTCAATGCCCCACCAGTGCTCCCCTCAACGCCAGCTCTGGACTCTGCGACGGTTCTTCCCTTCCTTTTAGGCTCTCCTTCAACTAGCTTTTCAGCCAGCGTCACTCTGACCACCTCATCGCCCATCACCACGCCCTCCATCGTGGGCTCCGACTTCTGGCCCCTCTGGCAAATGCTCCGACCCGGCAATCAGTTTGCGGGCCTGCTTTCTGCTCTCCTCTAATCCTCTTCCCACTCCTCTATCCTCATTTTCCTACAGGCCCGGCTCACTTCACCTCTTCCAATCCCAACGACATCAACGGCATCGGACTGGCTGGATTCGGCCAATCCACTGTAGCCGCCTCTTCTTAACTTCGTCAAAAAGCACATCCTGCCCACTTCAAAGTTGGTGGGCTATGTGGATCGGAGCCTGAACACGGAATGGTGCTCAAAGCGCATCCCACTCTACCGCATGCGCAGCGGCGTTCACGGTTTCCCTCTCACAGCCCCTTCAGCCCCTTCTACTGCTGCTACCCCTACCTACGCTGCTTGACAGGAAGCTACATGCTGGCCACCCAGGCCACATACGCCGCCGTCCGGGAGCACAACTACGTCCGCGAGACCGGCGAGGGCGCCATGTATTGTGTAGCCAACCAAGGGGACTGCGCCGCTGACATTCCCCTCGGCAGTCTTGTCCTCCCCGGTCCCTGCCCTGCCCTGCCCTTCCACTCTTCTCCCCTTCCTTCACCTCAACTCAGAGTGAACTTAGATGGGAGCGACCATGCCTACTGCGGCAATGAGACGCAGAAGACCAGTTTGATGGCCACCGGCAAGCTGGGTAACTGTGCCTTCATCAACTGGCAATGGGCTAGGCCCGAAACGATGTGAACATGGGAGGGGCTGGCTAATCAGAGCTGGCTGCAGCAATGCGATACGATGAAGTATATGGACGAGGGCCCACTCTGCTGGATCTGGTCAGCCGCAGCCGCCGGCAAAGCCTAGACATTTTCATTTACAATCTTCCTCTTCACTCATTTTGGCCAACAGTTGTGCCTTATGCCTGGGACGAAACGAAGTCGTTTGACGAACAACAAAGTTGAGCTGAAACGAAAATCTAAGCAGAAATGCAGGCACTGAAAAATTATTTTAATGACATTTTACTGCACAATTCTAAACTCAAGTTTTATGACTAGTAGAGTAGTAGTTTATGACTAGTAATTTTAGTCAAATTTTTCCCCCTCTGCCCTTCTCGCAGGCAATGAGTGGCAATCGCCTATTTGATCACACTCTTGCTGTCGCCTACTCACTCAATGACATCTGCACTTGCAGCGGCTCCTATTCGCTCAATGTCACACCAGCAACCATCCATCCATATTATTCACAAAGCCACTTGGAGACCAAGAAAAGAGACAGACAAAAAGAGAAAAAGAGACTCTTGCTTGAAAATGGCCTAGGTTTGCTGTTTAGCGGGGTTGTTCTTGCTTCAGAAACGAATGTCGCAATCCTAGCTCGAGGGCGAGGGCGAGGCATATCCTCTAACCGCCCTATCCATTTGTTCCAACCGTGCGTGGCCTTATTTTTATTTCCATTCCTCCATCTCTTTTTCTGCTATCTTGTCTATTGTGCCCAAAGCACTGTGTACTGTGGTTTCTCTGGAAACCAAGGTATAGGCTGAAGTCATTATCTTGCTCCCTTCTCCGCTGATTCCATTTTTGCCGTCATTGTGTGACATCCGATAGGGGCTTAGGTTTGCGCAGCGACAGCTGGTACCAGCGCTAAACTAAAGGGGGGAGCTGGGAAGCGCTGGGGCTGAAATGGGAGGCGTGTGGAGGAGGGGCTAATTGCGGCGGAGCCTTACTTTCCCGCCGTATCCAATGGCAGACGAAGGATTGGCCCTGCACCCACCGGCGGCAAGAAATGCAATCAATGGCCCCCTGCCCCCCTATCCTAGCCCAACCCTGCAACGGCCACAATGTATCAATGCCTACAGAGGAGCCGGGGCGCATAATAGATCTTCTTCTGCTTTTGCCTCTAGCCGCCCAGCAAAGCCTCACCTTTTCTGCCCACTATTTCCGCTACGCACCCCTGCGTCTTAGCAAATTCGCTCAGCCGCATTTTGCTCCCTCGATAAAACTCCCCCTAGGAAGCCTTGCCTGGCATGGGACAATGCCAGCCAGCATGCCCGTCGAAACGCCCCCCCCAAACCTCCGCAGAGGCTAGTAGGAGGGGGCTAGTGTCGGAAGTTTCGCCTACTTGCCGGCTCCCTAAACGTCCATCAGGCCCCTATTCTGAGAAAAAGGCGCTGCTGGCGGAGGGCAGGGATTGATGTCGGAGTTTCGAGCTGCGTTGGCCTAGAGGGCAGAGGGGCCAGTAAGTTGATTGCTGTCGAAGGGTGTTTGTGGGGAGGAGGTTGGGGACTCCTCAGGGCTCGTAAAAGAAGCCACTGATGGAGCAATCGACTACCGCGGTGGCGGAGGGCAGGAGAGCGGGTGGCTTTAGAAGGGAAGGAAGCCCAATCATCCAATCAGGCCTCAAACTGCCCCCGCTAGCCTCATTCGTCAACAGATCCCAAGCATCTCTCCCTTTCGCGTTTTTCACAGGCCTGAATACCAATTGCCGCATGATTTTGTTGAAGAATATAGTTTGAAAACACGCAGTAGAATAGTTGTAAAAAAAATAACCCAAACTTTATTGATCTTTTGAACCAGTATATTTGAAAAAGTTATGGCTTAGGGTTAGGGAATATGAGCTGTGAAGCGTGCCAGATAAGTTGCGCGAATAAATTAATCAACCTGCACTGATAGATCTAAGCTAGCTATGCTATCTAATGTGATTAGTTCACTGATCCTCGCTATTTTCAGGGCTACAATTTTCGCTGACTACCATGAAAAGCATACTTCTATTTTTCATCACCATCGCTTCTATTAACGCGTTAGCTGGCAAAAAGTCCTCTTTTCTTACTCTAATGCAAAAATGTAGGTACCCTGCGAACTTACAAACTCGGCATAAGGTTAGCCACCAATTTCACAAATGAGGGCAATTTTTTGCTGAGCTTCAGCGTGATGTTCTGAACCTCTGGCCGGGCAGCTATCGCTTCTCCGGTGTGCCTAAGGTTGACTTCTGTCAGACTTCAGGGTTGGGGTGGGGTGGGTGGGGTGGGGGGGCTGGGGGGGGGGTTGCTTGGGTTTGTTTTGGGTTTCGCTTTTTTCTTGCGGTGCTGCCTGTTCTGTTTGTTGCGGCCCCCTGGGTCTTGTGTTTGCTTGCGCCTTTTTGGGTTTGGACGGTGGCAATTTTGCCCCCCTTTTGTTGGATCGGATTTCTATGTGCGAATGGGAGCGTTCATGCCTCCGTTGGCTCCTCCTTTGTTGAGGTGGTCGGCGCGGCTCTTTGTGTTTGCCCGCGCATGGACAGCGGCTCTTGTCCGTCTGTGCCCAGATCGGTGTTGTGCCCTTTGCCCGCCCGTTTTTCTTTTGCTCTGCTGTCCGTATTTTTTTTTTTTATTGCTGTTTTCTGTGCCATACTCTTGGCCGCCTGACTAGCTTTTTGTTTCTAGTGTTTTTGTTTAATGTCTTCCTATTCTAGAATAACTGCTCGCCTACTATGACTTCGCTCCATTTATGTGCCCAACTTTAGATATGCCCTATGTTATAACATTATTATATAGTGGGTTTTACTAACCCAAAAAGTATCTCTTATCTATATTTTACCTGCGATTGAAGTGGGGGAAATTTTTTTATTCAGCTTAATTTGAATTTTACTTGCAACTGAAGTGGATGAAATTTTTTCTTAGCAAGAAAATAAGTTTTATATCTTAGAGTGTGAACTTTGTGCACTGTAAAATTATTGTCAGTCCAATGTAAAACTGTATTAATTAATGATAAGAGAGCACCTGGCCAAAATACTAATATGTATTTGATAAAATCTGAGGTCCCGAAAAAAGTAGAATGTAGAAACATTTTTAAAAATATATCACAGCAAAAAATTTTTAACTGACTCTGCTACCTATCTCTATTGCAATTAATTGCAATTGATTACAAAAATATGCCCTCGTCTTAATTTCACCTACATATGATAGTTTTCAAAAAATAGACAAAAATTTGGACTTAAAATTTAAAAAAAAATTATATCTCAACTAATGGGTAAAGTCTGCAAAATTTGGGAGCCAACTACATTTTGACCAAATCAATTGTCATTAAAGTAAGGTGCTCTCTTATCATTAATTAATACAGCTTTACATTGGACTGACAAACATTTTTACAGTGCACAAAGTTCACAATCTAAGGTATAAAACTTATTTCTTTGCTAAGAAAAAATTTCATCCACTTCAGTTACAAGTAGAATTCAAATTAAGCTGAATAAAAAAATTTCCCCCACTTCAATCGCAGGTAAAATATAGATAAGAGATACTTTTTGGGTTAGTAAAACCCACTATATAATAATTTCATCCACTTCATACAGGGGCAATGCCCCTATGCATGGAGTAGAAGATGACATTGGTGACGAGCTGCTTGTTCACCATGGTCTGTTGGAAGCCCATGAAAATCAGCTACAAGCAAATGGGCACATGTACCAAATCTACCATATGATGCTAATTTTAAGACCAAAAACCCTTTAGAATGATGCCAGACGAAGTTGATGATGAGATGCTTGTTCACCACGGCCTAGTGCAAGCCCTAGAAGAACAGTTTGGAGGCAAACGGCCACCATGATCATAATCTACATCCAAAATTACCTATATGGTGCTGTGTATAAGCCAAAAACCCTTTGGAATGCCTCAAGATGAAGTTGGTGATGACCTGCTTGTTCACCACGGCCTGGTGGAAGCTCACCAAGGAGACCAGGTAGAAGTAAGCGGGTGCCACAATCGTATTCTACGTGCAAAGTTACCTATATGGTGCTGCTTTTTAGACCAAAAACCCTTTAGAATGCCTCAAGACGAAGTTGGTGATGACCTGCTTGTTCACCACGGCCTGGTGGAAGCTCATGAAGACCAGATAGAAGTAAGCGGGCGCCATTATCGTATTCTACATGCAAAGTTACCTATATGGTGCTGTTTTTTTAGACCAAAAACCCTTTACAATGCCTCAAGATGAAGTTGATGATGACCTGCTTGTTCACCACGGCCTTGTGCAAGACCAAGGAGACAAGGTAGAAGCAAACGGGTGCCACCATCGTAATCTACGTTCAAAATTACCTATATGGAATTAATGCTGTTATTTTGGCGAAAAACCCTGTAAAAAGCATAAATATAGAAGTGGAATTGAAAAACATGCAAAAAACCCCCAAAAAAAACTGAATTTTTACCCAAAAAGTTGATGTTTCGACCTAAAAAACGCAGAAAATGCCCAAAATAGAGGTGCCTTGACACTTTTTTGGCCTGATTTACCCTAGAACCATTGAGATCCCAGCCCCAGAGGCTGCCAAAGTGTCTGCAAAGGTGCGGACGGACGGACGGTCGGTCGGTCGGTCGGTCAGTCGGTGTGCGCCCGGACACCGGACATTTTTTTAAAAAGTTTTTTTGAAATAACTTTTTCAATATTGCTCTAAAAATTTTTTGTCAAAGGAGGACCCCCCACAATTCGACCACGGCGCGTCGAATGAGCCTATTTGCAGCGCTCTATGACGTCTGTGTGACGAGCTACAGCCTGGCAAACTTTGGGAAAGCTGCAATTGGTTGTGTTGCTCGATAAGAGGGGCTTGGCGCTACCGCTCCGCTAACGCTCCGCTCGCGCAAGCCCAATAATCCAATAAGACAAAAGGGGTCCAAGAGAAGCCTCTAATCTACCAGCTTGCCCAAATGGGTGGCCAGCCAGGATGCTAGGAAAGTCTGGGCCCATGTTTTCATGCGACATCCAAAAAGCAAATTTTGTCATTTCTGTTCTTCAGGGTGTATGTATAAAAAATTTTTATTAGCTCAAAATGCTTCTCTGTACATATCTCGAAATTTAAACTCAAGGAATTTTTTCTAAACAACTAAATACATACTTTTATTGAAACATAGTTAGTCTACACCGTGTTTTTCATGCTACTAGTTAGTCTATACTGCAATATAGGGAGTAGCCACCTTACTTTTTAAAAGGCTCGCGAGGGACATAATTAGTCTATACCGAGTTGATCACTTTACAACATCAATGAATTTGGTAAGGACTAACTAGTAGGTACTGCCACAGTCAAAGGACGATCCTTTTAGTTTTTGTGTTGGCTACGCCTTATATAGCGGTATAGACTAACTAGTAGCAAGATGAACACGGTATAGACTAACTATGTATGTAAAATGTATGTAAATCTGTATGTATGTATGTCTGTATGTATGTATGTAAATTTACATGAAAATTCCATGAGTTTAAAATTCGAGATATGTAAAGAGAAGTATGTTTCGGCAATAAGAAATATTTTTAATATATACCCGTTGGGGGGGTGTAGATCTGGGGGGGGGGGTTTATACAACAGGGGTGGGGTTTAGGTTGGGGGTGGTGGTAGTGTTGGGGGGGGGGGGTTCTTGTAGTGCGCCCCCCTGCGTGGGCCATGTTGTTGTGGTGTTCTTCCTCCTCCCCCCTCCCCCCCCCCCCCCCCACCCACCCCCTTCCTCCCCCCGTTGGGGGGGGGGCGGGCTGCGGGGAGCGGGTCCCCCGAGACTCCCCGGCTCGGGGGTGGGGGTCGGGGTGGGGGGTGGCCGGGGCGCCGGCTCCCCATGCGCATGTTACGCCCCCGCTTCTCCCCCTCCCCTCCTCCCTAGGGCTGCCGGGATCCCCGCGGCTCTTCTGTCCCTCCTTCGCTTTTTTTTCCGTCTTTTCTTCTACCTTTGCTTTTTGGGTGTGTTCCTCTTCTCCCCTGCGGTTCTCTGTTGTTTTTGCTTGCAAGGAGAGGGGAGAGAGATTCCGTGAAACAAAGCAAAATCAACACAGCCCGCCTCACACGGAAAAAGTTGGGAGAAAAGCTGGAGCACGAAAAAGTTGGAGAAAAGCTGGAGGAAAGTAAATCTTGAGAAAAAAAATGGGGAAGGCTAGGTGGCCTTGGACTCCACGCTGCCGGACTTGGCCTTGGACTTGTCGCTGTTGGGGAACTGGCCAAACTGAAGAGAGGACATGATCACAAAGGCGGGGATGGGGAACATGGGTTTGGGCAGGGGCTTGCCCATTCGAGCGAGCTTAGCTACCCATTCATCATGATCTCCACCCCACCAGTCGTCCGCTTCCACCTGCACCTGCACTGGCAACATCCACAGCCCTTGCTATCAAGGCACAGATGGCTGAGACGACCTGGCTGCCCTGCTTGGCCTTGGTGTTGCTGGAGTTGGCTGGCGAGCCCTTGTTCAGCTCCTTCCCATCGTGGCTAGGCTGTGTAGTTTTTGGCTGAAGCCACATTGTGCTGTGGAAACAATGAGTGAAATGAGTATGGAATAACCTCCGAAAGGACTCGAGGGGGGCTCCAGAAAGCAAACTTGTTGGCGCTGATGGTGGTGTACTGGCTGCCCTGCTTGGCCTTGGTGTTGCTGGAGTTCTGCGCCATGGTCCTATGCTCACCAACCACTAAGTGAACTATTGAGATCTAAAAATACCAACTGTGCTCTATGAGGAAATGTGGAAAGGGTCATACTACATAGAAGAATGAGGCTGTTGCATTCTGCTTCAAAGCTTATCACCCGGCAAATCTAGCCTGCCTTTGCGCAGATGGTTGTTGCTGGCCCTTATGCGGCTTTGAAATGTTGTATTTAGTCTATTTTTGTGACGAAAAGATAAATGTTTGTGCTTATTTTTGTTTATTGTAACTGTAATTTGAGATCAACAAGGTTTTTATCAACTCTGCAATCCGTGCAACAGTCTAGGGATAGGCCACGCCAGGAATGGAATGAGGGGTGTCATCGGGTGCCATGCTTGGGTTGGTAATGAGGCTGCGCTGCTGCCAAAGAAGCCTTGTAAATGAGCATTGTCATTGGAATGTCATTTTGGTTTTAATGTATGAAAGCTCACGCTTGCCCAGTCTGATCAAGGAACGATGGAAGACATTGGCTTTGGGGGGAGTGTAATACATCACGCGTCTTGGTAGGAGCGGGCAGGGAACAAGAGGGTGGGGACGGGTGTGAGAGCAGGGCGAGATGGGATGTGCATTTTCCTTGAAATGCCCTGCGGACCTGACTAGTGCCACATCAACCCAAGGCACTTTAAAGAAAGTCATCAAGTGACAGATAAAGGGATATTGGTCAAAAATCTGCTAGTTTGAAGGAAATGTTAGTTTAAGCCTGTGTTTGAGAGATAAAGTGATCACTACTCAATAGTTGACTGGCTGCCGCTTGCCTGCTGGTAGGAAGCTCCTATTTTTTCACAAAATGGAGTAAAACTTCCGAATGTACATGGTTTGGATCCTGTGGTAGAGGCTGAGCATTGAACTGCTCCCCTGTATGCTCTTCATGCGGCTCTTCAACTATCACAGGTTGTGGTGGAAGGCGGCGGATCACCTGTTCATCAATTGGGTTTATTAGCATTATAGAGGCTTATCACTATTGAGTGAAGTCTATTCTATGCCCGTAAATGCAATGACTGACTACATTTCATCCATTCATTAAGATGCCTGAGCCCAGGATGAGAAACGTAAGCTGGTTGTCTACAAGAACTTTGGCAATGTTGTGGAGAGCCCCTAAGTGGGTCATATGTGTCTTCCTTGCCGTCATTTGCCAAAGGTAGCGTTGAACAGCTCGCTCGAAGGCCTGCATGTGCTTGTAGAGCAGGGCCTTCTTCCGCTCTTCAGGTACTGGAGCAGGAGCTGAAACAGCGGAGAATGAGTCGACTTGTCTCATTAAGATACCTCAACATCAACAAACAACCATTTTTTGAAGCCGATGATAGAATAGAAGTGTGTGACCAGAAAGAGCTTGCGTAAAGAGTTCCTGGTGCAGGAGAGGCTGGTAGTCCAATATCATCAAGCTGTGGAGGAATGTCTTAATATCGATTGCATCTAATTGTTAGAGTTTGAAGTGGGAAAAAAATGTGGTTAGCCCCTTGTCTGCAAATGAGCTATTTCGAAGTCAGTGGCAAAATCCTCACCATGTGATACACAGTGGGGATGCATGGGGGCCAGGGGAACTGCCGTACCTTCAAGAGAAGCAGATGTAGACGAGAAAGGTCACACTCCCCAATGATTGACAGGAGGGGCTACGGAGCAGGCATTGAAGAGAACACGTAATATCAGACCTCAGAGTAGTTATAGAGAGGAGATGAGAGGCTGGGCGCATTGGTAGGGGAAAGGGGTGGGTCTGTAGGTTGACTGTGGAGAGGGAGATAGGAGAAAGAGTGTAAAGCCATGGGAGAGTGGCAAAGGTGGTGTGTGCTGAGGGATCTCTGTTAGGCTGTAGGGTGACTGGGGAGAGTGAGAGACGAGAAATATACATCGCTTCAATGACTGCTAAAGCCAACGGAAAGCCTCACAAGTAGACGCCCAGACCACTATAGCAATTGGCAATGCTCACCAGTAGACTCTGGACAGCAGTCCGCTTGCAGCATTGTAAGGCTTTTTGACTAGTCGTCCTAGGGAAATATTACTCTGGTGCACGCAAGCCTGTTTAAGGGGTGTAAGTGAAGCCTCACCAGCTTGGGAAGATTGGGCTTGCGCCTCTGGCTGGTTGCTTGTAACCGAATTGCCTTTGACTTTGTTTTAACTTCCCTAGTAGACGCCCAGACCGCTAAAGCCATGGGTAATGCTTACCAGTACACGCCCAGACTGCTAAAGCCATGGCCAAGCGTCACCAGCAGACGGCCAGAATGCTAAAGCCATGGGCAAGCCTCAGCAGTGGATTCCCATACTGCTAAAGTCATGGTCTCGCACACGCCGTGACCTTGAGAGGTACCACCAGACCTCGTTGAGACCCCGAAAAAGTAAAAAAAGTTTTTTACTACCTTTCATCTTTCTTGTATATATTTTCTTAAATCCTTTTTTATTCTTTATCGAACTGTGTTTTTAGATATGCATAAATCGCAGTAGATCAAAAAATCGATTCCTTGTAACTCTGCGGCGCGATTGAGTTTTCGTGCATGCCGCGCGGCACAAACAAGCGCTCGTTCACGCCGCTTGAATTTCGACAAGATGGCAAATATTTTTTTTTAAGAATTCCACCTCCTCGATAAATTTTTCTTAAATGCTTTTAAATTCTTTATCCAACCATGTTTTCAGATAGCTATGAATTGCAGTAGATCAAAAAATCGCTTCCTTGCAACTCCACGGCACAGACAAGCGCTCAAGTGCACCGCGCGGCATGCTCGACCCCTGAAATTTGGGCTCCACCGCGCCGCGCGGCGTGGTTGACCCCAGGGTCATCCTTGCCGCGACTCGCGGCGAGGTTGACCCCAGGGCTGACCTTGCCGCGCGGCGAGGTTGACCCCAGGGTTGTCCTCGCCGCGCGGCGTGGTCGACCCCTTCGACCGGTTCTGCCGTGCGGCGTGGTCAACCCCTCACCCCAGGGTCGACCTCGCCGCGCGGCAAGGTCAACCCCTCAACCCCAGGGTCAACCTCGCAGCACGGCGAGGTCAACCCCTCGATCCCAGGGTCGACCTTGCCACGCGGCGAGGTCGGCCCGCGGCGCGGACGGACCTTGCAGGGGTCGACCGCGCCGCGCGGCGCGATCGACCGCACCACACGGCGAGGTCGACCCCAAATCGGCTGCGTCGCAACTTTTTAAACCTAAATTTCTGGAAATTTTGTTGACAACTTTAAAAAACTGAATACACCATTGTATTCAGAAGAAATTTCTACATCTAGAACATCCTTTAGATGTCACAAAATCTATCCACATATGTCAGGATTT
>JASANA010011857.1:0-14725 GCA_030248095.1 Ptycholaimellus sp. GST1_10 | reverse complement strand
TATGTAGTTCTTGGTTCGGTTCATATTGCTGGGCCAGCGCCATTGTGTGCCAGGTCCAGGCCAGGCCAGGGCAGAGCAGGGCTTGAGATTGCGCGAGCACGCCGCCCACTTTCTCAGCTTGTCCTCTGGCCCCAGCTGTGCGGAAGAGAGGGCTGCGGCTGGCATGGGAGTGGAGTGGAGGCTAGTGCGGGGGGAGGGGGGCTGTGAGAGGAGAGGGAGGGAGGGGCAGAGAGGGAAGGGAGTGGAAGGGGCTGAGAGGGAAGCGGTGCCTGGACAAGGCGCATAAAGGGTGCAGGCTTAGGCGGAGATTGAGCAGGGCAGGGCAGGGCAGAGGAGGGAGGGCGGTGCCGTGATGGCGCCACAAGCGCGGGAGAGAGGGAAGGCGCAATGGGCGGGAAGGAAGGGAGGCGCGGAGAGCAGGGGACCAAGGCTAGGCCAACTCAGAGCAGCCGGAGTGAGGAATGGGCATGGGAAGCAAAGCTAGTGGGAGTAGGGAGTGCCACTCACTCTCCTCTCTCCTCAAGCCCCGCACTACAACACCCAAATCTACAATGCTTTGCCTGCTGGTGTCCTAGAGGAAGAGGCTAGGAGCGGTCTGATGCTGGGTCTGATGCATCTTCCTCCACCCTCCTCAGCTCAGGAGCCCAGCCGTTCAAAAACCTACACACATTCACAGAGGGGAGGCTGGCCGCAGTGCGCCAATCTCCTGCCTCGGCCTGCCCGAAGAGACACCGGTTTTTAGCGCCACAGCTTCCTCCTCCCCTCCCTCCATCCCTCTCTGGTGGATGGGTGACCTTCAACCTCTCCCAGCGGAGCCCTCCCGACCCACTCTCCTTCCTTCCTCCCTCCCTTCCCTCCAAAAACCACGCCCCGCACAAAGCCCTACCCGCCCTCCAACCGGATCCAGCCCACCCTCATCAACTCCTACGCAACCCTAACTCAACCATCAGCAGGGCCTCTCCTCTCCTCTCCTCCTGCTCCCTCTGCCCTCCTAGCCCCCTCCCCGGAGCCATGGCTGACAGTTTCCGGGCTCGCCCTTACTCATCCATCCTCCCCTCCCCTCCCCACTCCTCCCCTCCCTCTGCCATCAGGATCCTTATCTCCGGACACTTCGCCAGTCCAGCCCGCCACGCAGCGCATCTGTTCGCTCCATTCCACCACATATCACCGGAAACAAGCCAGCCCTGCCCCCTCCCCCCTCCGTGCCAGGCCTGGCTGGGACAAAAGGCCCTGTTCACCAGTTTCCCGCCTCTTTCGCGCCTTCCTCTTGCCGATCACTTCAAAGTCCCGACAAACTCCTTCCTTTAGCATCGTCTCACTTTGCCGCAAAGCTTCAATCATAACAGCAGTAAAATGGGACGGAAGCATCATAGCATGTGTGAAGCTTGAAGTTTCAAACTTGAAACATAGCAGTAAAAAGACTTTGCAATCAGACATTGAGGCGAGTTTCAAGTTTCGTAGCTTTCTCAGGTTAGACTGGCCATAAACAAAGGAAGGGTTAAAATGTGGATGTACTTCGGAGGCTGTTTCTCACCTCAGGAAGCACCTAGAGTGTTAAACATTTATATGTGAGTTAATCACCCCTAGACTTAATTTGTGTTAAATTTTGAGCTCAAAAGTTTTTACTGGGCCGTAGAAATCACACTCACCGTTAGTTGAGAAAAACTGAGTTTGAGTTATTTTACTAAAATATAAATTTCTTCAGTTTGGCTGATTGAAACAATCTGCAAACTTATGTGCAAACTTAGCAGGGTTGAACCTACTTTTAGAAGAAATTTTAACTCTCTAGCTTCTGATGGGAATGTTCTTGACCAGATAAAATTTTTCACATTTCAAAATGTGGTATTTTTTAATCTTGATACAATAATCTGAGTTTACGGATGAATATAATGTGAGTGTAGACTTGCCGATGATACCAGTTATTTCATATTCCGTGTTTCATGTTTGCAGGCATGCGACTGTGATGCCTTTATCATTGGCGTGTTAGTTTCTGTACTCTTTAATCTTCTGCCAACGTAAAATGAGGCAAATTAGGTGGAAGAAGATAGGAGGGGTATGGCTTTGAAATGAGCAAAATGGGTAGTTGGAAGAGAAAGAAAAGAAAAAGCGGAGGAAAAGCATGAGAGCCACAGAAGGACCCGGCAAAGGACATTTGCCTTTGGCATTCTCCTGCTACACACTGGCAGCCTCCTATTTGATCTGCACAAAAAGGCAACGCAGCTAACGATTTGGAATACTCCTTCCTCCTCCAGCCATACTAGCAGCAATCCACTCAGTTCCAGTCTTTAGGCAACAAAAGGCCCCAATTTCCGCAGCCCAACCGCAGCAATCGCTCCAGATGCAGGAGCCAATAATACAACATACGATGGCTAGAAATACCTGGGAAAGGATAGAATTCACAAACGCACTAGCTCAATATGGAAGCGAGGAAGCGGTAGTGGCATTTGCTGAGAAGGAAGGACGCCTCAGAACTACCGCCGTCAACTAGCATAGAGAAGATGGGGGGAAGAGCAGCAGAGTGATTGGGAGGAAGAGGATAAAGGAGTGATACGGGCGCATCTGCCTGGTGGGTGAAAGAGTCAGGGTATGGCGGGGAAGACGGGTAGAGCGGAGAGTTTGCGCAGGACGAGGAAGTCGGACTCGGGGTCCGTGTACACCGGACACAGCACTGGACAGCCTGACTCCAAATCCACCACCTCTGCCCCGCTCATCAGAGTCTGCCAAAGCCATCATTTGGAAGAGGTGTGGAAGGTGTTTAGGGAAGGGAAGTAACCAAAGCGAGAGTTTGGTGATTGGGAGTCCAAAGGAAGGAGGAGGGCGAGGATGAATCGGGGACGAAGGGAGGGGCGCTAGAATCCAAGGGGAGGAGGAGGGGCGTTGATGTTGGAGGGGGGCTGCCCGCCGCGCTGCGTCTGCGGATGCTGCTGGTTGGCTCCGGCTCCCTGTATGTAGCGTCCGCCGGGGGGCTGCTGGTGGAGCTGTGGTTGGCGGAGTTGGTGAGGGGGGTTTGGAGGGCGGGGGCGCTGGACGCCGGGAGGGCCTCCGGAGAAGGTGCCGGGCGGAGGGCCGGAGCGAAGGGCGCGGCGTCCGCCCGCAGTCCCCCACGCTTCCCCGCCTCCCCCGCGGCCCCCAGACTCGGCCACTCCGTTGACCGATCCACCGCCTTGCGCCAGCTCTCCTCCTTCGCCCATCTCGCCCATCCCTCCAAATGCCCTCCTCTCAGAGATGAGGGAGGAAAGGGGAGAGGAGTGAGAGGTGGGTGCCCAGAGGAGTGAGGGGGGGGGGGGGTGTGAAAGGGGGAGGGACCTTGAGCGGGAAGGGGCTGTGCGTGCTGAGGAGGACCCTGGGCCTGCTTCCTCACCCGAGCCCCAGCCGCTGCTGCGCCATAGGTCGGAGCGGCCTTCAATCGCCACCTTCCCTCCTCCGCCACCTCCGACAACCACTCACACCCACCTCTCACTGACTCTGGGCACTCACTCTCACGCATTTGCTAATCACACATGGATTGGTATTGGAGGAGTGAGCATGTACCGTGGTTGGTGGTTGGTTGTTGGATGGTTGGGTGGAGGGGGGCGGTGGGTTGGAGAAGGGCGTTGGTAGTGCCTGCTGTGCTGGGGTGGGCATGGGGATGGGCGACGGCGGGCCCCGCGGCTCCCCGACCATTCCCACCATCCCACCACCTCCTCCCATCCCTCCAGCCACCATTGCCGGCTGAGCCCCACCCATACCCGCGTACACGTTCCCGTAGCCTGCAACCCCATCTGCTCCCATCCACAAGTCATTGCTCAAACTCCGAAAGAGAAGAGGGTGAACCAGGTGGCAGGTTGCCATTGTAGATGCCGGCCATGCTGGGATTGAGCATGGCGGCGGCGTAGTGATGAGGGCTGAGAACCAGCCCTCCCCCGTTCACCATGCCTCCTGGGCCCATCGCGCCAGCCTCGTTGAGGTCGGGCTGGACGAACTGGATGTCCGACGGGGGCAGAGCCTGCAGCATTGGCGAGGTTAGGAAGGAGGTAGAAGGGAGGGGAACGAACGGCAGTGGGTGAGTCCACGGATCGCTGAAGGTCGTTGGTGGCGAACTCCTGGACGCTGGACGGAGTGCCGACAAGAGGCGGCGGTGCGGAGGCGGACTGTAGCTGCTCTGGGGGCTGGTGGCTGGCGGGGCGAAGGTCCGAGTTGGTGAAGACGAGGGTGCCGGTGGGCTGGTCGGCGGCGGGCTGTTGCTGCTGTAGGTCCAGGGGCGGGTCCTCGGCGGGCGGTGTGGGTAGGCCGGAGTCGGCGGCGGAGTTGGGCGGGGTGGCGGTGGGGGAGATGCGGGCGGGCTTGGTGCGCTGGGGCTTGGGCGAGGCTTGGCCGGTGCTGGCCGGCTGTTGGGGGACGGGTTCGGCGGAGTCGCGCTTGGCCAGGGGGGTGCGACTCTTGCGCTTCTTCTCCGTCTTCTCCTCCTTCTCCTTCCCGCTCGCCTCCTTCTTCCCGCCCTCCGCCGGACTGGAGCGCTGCGAGCTGCTCTCTGCACTCTCGCCTAGAGTTCACTTAGGCTAGAGGTTAATAAAGCTGAGAGAAGGAAGGAGACCTTCAACGACGGCTTTCTTGGCCTCGTCCTGGCTCTTCTTGGCAGGCTTCTTTCCGGCCTGCCGTGGGTTGGCCAGGTCCTCCGAGAAGCAGCTGCTGCCAGCAATCTGTGAGCCTAGCTTTCCTTCACCGCTCTGGCTAGAAGAGGGTATGAGGCACCTTGTTGAAGATAGCGGCGTGTAGGTCGCGATAGGTGAGCTTGGCGTTGTCGGCGGCGTGGGGCCAGTGCTTGGGGGAGGCGGCGAGGAGGAGGCTCTGCTCTGCCGCCGCGGCGTCCAGGAGGGCCTTCCAGGCACCCACGGCCTCCTCTCCTTCCACGCTCATCTGGGCCAGCGTGGGGAAGAGGCGGGCCTCCGCGCTCTCCAGGGCCTTCAGCTCCACGGGGCTCAGGGCGCCCTGCTCCGCTAGCTTGGCCTTGTGCTTGGCGAAGCAGCGAAGCAGAGCTCGCAGCTCCAACAGCTCACGGCAGCGTCCCGTCTCCGCCCGCTTACGCTCCGCTTCTCGTGCTTTCACCGCAGACTTCTCCTCAAGTAGGTAGGAGGAGGTGGAGGGAGGAAGAAGGGAGGTAGGAGGAAGTGGGGGGAACCTTCTTGGCATAGTCGGTAGCGATGGCCTTGAGGCTCTTCTCGAGGTCGTTGAAGGTGTCGATGAGGAGGTGAACTTCGTCCAGCTTGGCCACGGCCTCCTTCTCCTCCGGCTTTATCGCCGCGCCCTTCATCTGCGCCGCCTTCTTGTCCTCCAGGCGTTGCTTTATAACCCCACTCACATTCTGCTTCTGTCGCCCCATTACCGAAAGCGGATGGAACCTTGCGCTTGGAGAGGTTGCGCAGTTTGTTCTCCACCAGGCTCACCACCTGCTGCATCTCCGATTGACCCTCCGTTGAGTCCACCGACTTCGCCTGCAATATTCCATATCTTCCTTTACTTTCTATCCTCCGATTTCGTCATTCTGCCTTTCAACCATTTGCACCTTATGGTTGCGCAACATCATCGAAGCCAATCACTCTTTGCTAGCTAAAACCCGTTGTGTTTCGAAATTTTAGGACATTATTTTTGATGTTTAATTAATTAAGGTCCACCATTAATCTTTTCACGAGTTTGCAATGATGTCACATGATACAAGTGGGTATGGTTAAAAAAGTGTCAAGCATAATAGAGTGAAGGTAGAAATAAGATGGTATGGGTGGGTAACCTTGGCTAGAGCTTCGGGCATGGCGGTGGGCGATGAGGGCGGCGATGAAGCAGCGATGCGGGCAGTAGCGAAGGTCGAAATGGGTGTGAAGGCAGTTGGAGGGAGGCCGGGGGGAAAGGGGGCGCAGCGATGCTGTCTGTGTGCGCTTCCACTACCAGCCCCTTCCCTCCCAATCCCGCCAACTGCGCAAACCACCCTACCCCTCACCCGCCTACAATGCAATCCCCCTATTCCTACTCCACGCATCAACTACACCCATAATAGTGTTGACAATCATATACTCCTAATTTCTTACCGAATGCTATTGCAATGTTTAAATAAATTGCATTTCTTTAGATCTGAACTGAGCAAAAATACAAACTCAGAGCAAAAATTTCGTAAATATGATTGACAAAAGTCGCTGCGTGCGCAGATGGAAGAATATGCGCAAATGAGTGTCCTGCCTGGGGTTAGAGCGTGGCTGGGTGAGCAGAAGAGGAGTGAGAGTGAGCGGAAGCCAGGATGCCGGAACAGCCAGACGGAGACTACGCCAGCAAGCTACTTCGCATTGCCACTGCTCAGGTAGGCCTTCAGACTCCGCTCCCTTCCTCCTCCTGAGAGCAGTCCTGGCAAGGTCTGCCATGGCCTGGGCTTCAAAACAGCCTCCAGCCAGGCCCTGGAGGTGGTCCAGGAGCTGCTCCGGGAACACCTTCAGGACACCTGCCGCCGACTTCGCACCATCCTCGATCACTGTAAGTTCTCTCTTCAACCCCTCTCATCCCCTGTCTAAGCCTCTCTTCTCTCCTCCCAGCCGGGCGACAGGAGCCCATCCTGGACGACCTCGGCTTCGTCTTCGACAACAAGTCCGTCTCCGTCCCCGAGATTCGAGACTTCGTCACCCAGTACAAGTCCCCCGCTTTCCCCTTCAAGGTCGCCTTTTTCCCACCCCCTTCCATCCCCAGGGCATCGACACTCCTACCAACAGGTCGGAGAGTTCCCGGTAGCCAAGCCGAAAGCCCTCTACGCCCCCAAAGCCTCGGAGACAGAGCTGGCGGAGCGCGATCCAGCCATCCCACCCTACCTCCCCTCCATCCACCCACCCTCCAAGGCCCCAGCCGGCCAGGACAAGCCCTCCAGCTCCTCCTCCCCCTCGGCTGCTCGTATTCGCTGCCGCCGCGGACACTCCACCGTCGACCGTCGCTCCCTGACCGGCGCCGGGGATGCTGCGGAGCGGTTCCTCCACTGGGACGCCTTCTCTCTGGGCCTCCTGAGGGACGTCACCCCGCCGCCCCCCGTCATCAAGATCAAACTACCCGAGCCCCCCACACTCCCACCACAGCCCATTCTCCCGCCCAGGCTACCTACGCCCCCGCCGCCGGCCATCCCACCTGCCGCCTCCCCGCCCATTGCCAAGATTCGGTCAGCCTTGCTTGAGGAAGGCAGCTAGGAAACCTAGTCCGTCTGCTTTTACAGGATCAATTTGGACGATCAAACGAGCACGGCCACGATTCTGCCCCCAGAGCCTGCCCCGCCTCTCATTAGCGTTGCCTTACTCCATTGAATTCATTTAGTGAGAACTAAGAGCGTTCAGACTCCGTCTTCAACGTCAGCTGAGAAGATGCCGTCCTCCACGGAAGGTCGTCTGGTGGGCGCCCCGCCGAGCAGCAAGAAACTCCCCCACACTCCACCGCGCAAGGCCGGGCGACCGCCCAAGAAGAAACCTCGTTCTCCTCCTCCCTCTTCTTTCCAACCTCCCTCAGGCATCGACCTATTTCCAGCCGTGGGCCTTAAAAAGGCGGCACCGAAGGTGGGAAAGAAGAAGAGCTCCCTGGACTTCCTCTTCAACTCCAAGGCCTTCCAGCCCCAGATACGCATCCCGGGTCTCTCTCTCTTCACCAAACTCTTGTCCACCCCTTCAATATCAGTAAGCTCTTAACAGATGTGGTGAAGAGCAATGAGGCGTTGGTGGAGGAGGCGGGGGTTTCGGTGGCCGAGAAGGTGGAGGTGGAGAAGGAGGTGGTGGAGAAGGAGGTGGTGGTGGTGGAGGCGATACCACCACCTCCTCAATTGCCGTCCTCCGCGCAGGAGCCGGCGAAGCGGTCGGCGAAGGCCTCCCTGCCCGGCATCTTCGGCAGCGGCCCCAGCAAGCAGGCGAACCCTTCCGTGGCCGCCGCCGCTGCTGCCAAGAAGACTGCGCTCAAGATCAAGCTCAAAATTCCTACCAAGGTCCTCTTTTGTGCATTCTTCTGCAAGTGAAAAGACTTTTGGTGTTCCAGCAGCCGCCAGCATCTGCGTCCAGCTCAAAGGAGGAGATGGAACGGAAAAAGGTTGTCGTTAAACCGTTGACTTGAAAGAAAAGCATTTTGGGAAAATAAGGCGAAGGAGCTGAAGAAGGCGAAAAAGCTGAAGCGTAAGCATCGCGACGAGAAACCGCCCCATCAATCGCCGAAAGCAGTCGAAGAAACACCAACCGGTATTTTGATGTTTCGTTATCATTGTAAGGACTGCAGCCCTATATTCAGAGGCGATAGGTTCGTGTGCAATGCTAAGAATGAAACTGGGAACTAGTCAACCAAGACCATACATGATCAAATTCCCCGAAGAATTGACTTATCGATTAGAAAGGCTTTTGTGTAACTGAAATGTTTGAAATGGGATTGTAGGGACGGATGAGCCACCGGCGAAGGTGCCTAAGCTGAAACTAAGTCTAAAGAGTGTGGATAGCGAGCCGACGGAACCCGCCAGACCTAGCACTCCCCAACCTGCACAACCCAGCACAAGTCCTTCCTCTTCCTCTGCCCTCCCTTATCCACAACGCTGTCATGCCCTCCAATTGTCAGATGAGCCGGCGGAAGAAGAGGCAAAGCAGCTGCTCACACCCATTCGTCTCAATCTCGGCGGCTTGCTCAAGGCCAAGATCAAAGGTTGCTTTAGCCCTGTCTTCCCGCCCTGAAGATAAAAAGAAATGTGGCTCTTGCGCAGGAAGTCCGGGCATGTCGCCAACCTCAGTCGCCTCCTCCCCGCCTCCCACTCCAGGTTCCTACACTCCTTTCCTCCCTCATTGTTTCTGCCAACTAAATGGAACACGGTTTACGACAATGCATTGATAATTGTAAGACATGGCCGAAAAAGCGGAATAAGAATGAAACTGGAGGAAGTGAAATAAAAGGGATGATTGAAGGTGGTGGAAGTTCTCCAATCCCAAAGACGCCTAGTCCAACACGACTGGCGGAAAGCGGAAGTTTGGCCTCGCCTATTCCACAAACGCCCTCCACTTCTGCCTCTGCAGTCACCGTCGTATCTACACCCATTATTTCATCTACTCCAACCATCGTCTCATCTCCACCTTCGTCTACTACGCCCATTCCTAAAACGGTTTTGGCTGACTCCTCAACCCCCCCCAAGACTACACCCCCCAAGGGGTTACACCCCCCAAGAATTACACCCCCCCCCCAAGAATTACACCCACCCCCAAGAATTACACCCCCCCAAAGGGTATTTATTGAAAAAATTTTTATTAGCTCAAAATGCTTCTCTGTACATATCTCGAAATTTAAACTCAAGGAATTTTTTTCTAAACAACTAAATACCTACTTTTTTTGAAACATAGTTAGTCTATACCGTGTTCGTCATGCTACTAGTTAGTCTATACCGCAATATAGGGCGTAGCCACCTGACTTTTTTAAAGGCTCGCGAGGGACATAGTTAGTCCTTACCGAGTTGAGCACTTTAAAACATCAATGAACTCGGTATAGACTAACTAGTAGGTACTGCCACAGTCATGACCTCGTCGAGGACGAGCATGCGTCTAAGCTTTTGAGTTGGAATCTTGAAAGGTACTCCTGGTAGGGGACAAGCCCCTACTCCTGGTAGGCATGCACCCGCCATCCGGTATAGACTAACTATGTTTGTAAAAAAAGTAGGTATTTAATCATCTACATGAAAATTCCTTGAGTTTAAATTTCGAGATATGTAAAGAGAAGTATGTTAAGGCAATAAAAAAATTTTCAATATATATGCCTTGGGGGGGTGTAAATCTTGGGGTGGGGTTTAATTCATGGGGGGGGTGTAAGTTTGGGGGGGGTGTAAGTCTTGGGGGGGGGGGGGTTCTAGGAGTCAGCCACGGTTTTTTATCCTCATAGTCTTTCGCTTCAGTTTGGCCAACATGCTTTATTGCAACATCGACGACAAGCGACTTAATGTTATATTGGATCCATAAATCGGCTGCTTATGAGGTCAATCATGACCAACTCATTGCTTGACTAAGTTTTGTAAAGTGAAAAACGTGCTATAAAAATCATCCTTGTAAAGATGTCAGTCTGAAATGTGTTCCAGAAAAAGGTGGGTGAAAAGAAGCCAGGCGGGAAAATAGCACCAAAGGCCGCGCCGCCAGCCAAAAAGAAGCCGGCAGTAAAGCCGAAAAAGACGGCAGCCAAGCCAGCGGCCTCCAAAGCTCTCGTCTCCCCCACCCCCTCTTCCGTTCGCATACTTCACAGCCCCTAGCAGTGAATTGGCCAAACGCTGTGCTGTGGAAGGTGAGCAGCGTGGGGGATGCGGGGGCGTCGGTGGAGGAGAAGAAGGAGGAGGCGGTGGAGGAGGACATCTGGGTCTGCCCCGTCTGCGGCGTCGCCTACAGCCCTGACGCCGACATGATTGCCTGCGACGGTTGTCAAGAGGAGCGCTGGTTCCACTGGTCATCTCTTCCTCATTTTTCTTACCTTCTTTCTTTCTTCCTCGTCTATGGAATAAGGGGCAGGAGGGAGTTGGAAAGGGACAATTCTCGGTGGGAAGGGCAGTGATTGTTGCAGGAGTTGTGTGGGTCTGTTGCAACCGCCGCCGGCCAACGCCAAGTGGTTCTGCCCCACCTGCATGTCCAACAAGGGCAAGCTCAAAGGTCACTGCCAAAATGCTGGTCTTGGAGCTAAAAGCGTTTTTTTCAGCAGCTCCAAAGGGTGGACGAAAGTCTGCCACGCCTACTGCGGGTAAGAAGAAAAAGAAAGTCTAGCCTCTGACGTCCGAGAGAAATCCGAGATTTTGCTTCCGTTCAGTCAAAGAGAAAGCGATTAACGCTTAGTCTCTGTGATAAATTCTACATTTATTTGTTGGTTCACGGTTCATCTTCTGCTCAGGCGAGTTATGGATTGCCCAAAGGGCCAAATAAGTGATGCTTTTTCTTCTCAATTTTCTCTCAGTGCTAAAATTGATATATACATTATTGAAATACACAGCAATAATCTTAGGTGAAAAGGCTGTGGCCTAAAAAGCAGAGTGGTGGGACTGTTGTACTTGATGCTCATTGCCGTAACCTTGATCGTTGAGAAAGGCGGAGTTGAAGCGGTAAGCTGCTTGAGGCTTGTCAGTGGGGAGCAGGACTGGGGGCCGAAAACTAATGTCACCACGCATCCTAGAAGACTAACCATGGTATATATAATTTTTGAATGCATCAGAACGAAAAATTTAAAAATTAGACGTTATATCCCCCCAAACCAAAACCCTCTATCCGACACTAATCCTGAGGAAGTCAAGTAGGCAATTTGGCTATTTGGAAACCGGCGATTTGATTTACCAGCCAACATGCTTGAACAATGTGATAAGCCCTGAACACAGTGTAAAAGTCCCTGAACTCTTACAAACTAGCCTCCCAGTTTCGCTTCTTCTTCAGGATGATTTGTTGCTTCTTCTCTATTTCTCCAATTTACTGGCGATAAATGAAGCTAAAACGATAAATGAGTCATGCAATTGGGTCATGCGGGTTTTGCGTGGTCTCTCCGTGGATTTGGAATGCACACTGGTCCCAGCCTTCACTGACTTGTTGTGTCTGGGAGGAACTGCAAGTTTTGTCTATCGTCTTGCCATCGCACCAGACACTAGATAAGGTAGACTCAGAGCTTCAGATACCTCACCCACCCCGCGCCAAGGCTTGTCCAGAAAGAGGCTGCCATCATAATCTGCTTACTCCCCTTTCCCACCACTGTCCAGCCCCTTGCCTAGCCACCCAGCCCTACCCCTTTGCAAATGATTTGCGCACCTTTCTTTCGCCTTGCAACTCACGCGATTTCAGAATGCTCACTCTAGAATGACTTGACGCGCCGCTTGATGAGAAGATTTCAGAAGATTGTCTGGCTTGCTATCCGAAAACTAGCAAATAAAGGATTCCGTGCCTCCCCGTGCTCTAGCAGTGCAGCGGCCAGAACACCTGCGGTTGTCCTTTCTCTTCCTCCGGCACCCCAAAACCCGTAAATCCATCCTTTTTCAGGCTTTTATGCTGTCCTCTTTCTCACGGCGAGCGCCCTAGGGATGAGCGCCCACCCGACTTCCAACATCACCTCACCTTCGAGTGCCACCTCAAATGGGCCACCTTCCTCGCCGCCCAGGACATGGACTTCCGCATGCTCCTCGTCCTCAAATGCCATCAAAAAGGCGGCCAACTAGGAGACAGGGAGCGGCGAAGGCCTATGTCCGAGTACTTATTCGCTTCTATCCGCTGGCTGGCGGGGAGCGTTTGCATCCACACAGCATGCTCCACACCTCCTTTCAAGCACCTTCCGCTCCTTCGCTCCGGCATTTACGGCCTCGGCTCCGCCCAAAACCGCAACCTTGTACTCATGATTAATTGGCCTGCTGCTGGACGCTGGTTACTATGACATTTTATTGCTTGGTTTCAATAATCCATACACTGGTGAGCGCTTATTTTGAGCACAGCGAAAGCTTCGGCGGTCCATGGAAAATGTTAACGCTTCCTTCTGGTGCTGGCAATAGTCTTGATCAATGAGGGTGTTGGCAGTCTATCAAGGAATCACCAATGACGTGGAGTATGCGCCAATTACGAAGCGACTGATTTGCACCTTCAAGATCCCTGAAGGTTCATCCCTCTCCATCTCTCTCCCTCTCCATCGCTACAATTGCCCGCCATATTTGAGAGTTCGATGAAAAAGCTTACGCCTGGGAAGTGATGACAAAGCAGGGCTTCGGCGAGAGAGCGTAGGTGAGTCGCAATGGGCAAAATCCTCAAAGATGTCTCTCAGGTGAACCCCATCTCAATTCAAACCCCTACTCCTTTGCATATGTAGCAGGTAGAAGTCCTCGGCTGCGAGGCGCTGAGTGGGAAGCAGTACCTCGTCGGCATAATCCAGAAGAGCCTCTACGACAACCTCACTCCCGACACTCCCGCCGCCCAGGACTTTTTTTGCAACCAAGGCTCACTCCTACAAATCTACAAATCTACAATTATAAATCCTACTCATCCCAAATCTCTTGCAGGAAGGCGCCTCCCAAGCTGACAGCAAGAAGCTAGGGGCGCTTTGGCGGAAGTTCAAGGTCCCGAGATCGTCTTCCGCCCCTTCCTAGCGGATTTGGCCCTGGCTCTGGCGCTCGCGGACTTCATCGAGAACTCTATTGAGCAGTATAAAAGAAGGATCTCTAGCCTCTCACAAAAATGCCGTTGAAAAAGTTCAGCGCAAGATCCGCCGGTCAATGGAAAATGTAAAACCTCCTTTTAGTGATGGTAGTAGTACTGAGTAATAAGCATGTGCAGCTAGCGCTAGGCGTAGGCAAATCTGAGGCGAGGGGAAGGAGGACATGCCCATCACGAAGCGCCTGATCTACACCTTCAAGGTCCATGAAGGTTCTTCCCTCTCTACCTTTCTCCCTCTCCATCGCTGCAAGCTACTCGTCACCTCCAATCGTACAAATCTACAAAGAGAAAATCTAGAACTACAAATCCTATCTAGAACTACAAATCCTATCTAGCCAATCTAGCCAATCAAATACAATTCCTACTCATCCCGACTCTCTGGCAGGAAGGCGCCTCCCAGGCTGACAGCAAGAAGCTAGAGGCGCTTTGGCGGAAGCTCAAGGTCCCCGACATCGTCTCCCGCCCCTTCGTCGCAGATTTGGCTCTGGCTCTGGCCGCTCTCCCCAGCCACGTCTCTGCCTCCGACCTCCTGCCCCACATTGCGGCCCTCTTCTTCACCAATGTACCCATCACTACTCTTCCCCCACATTCCTCAATTCCCATCTTCCCTATGCTTTTCTTACCAACTGCTCATCTGCGGCCTATCAAGCTGATCATCAACAAGTGAGAGAAACTTTTAGGGTGCAGAGCTGGCTGTCGCGCGTTTAGAGGGAATCAAAACGACCTATACCAACGGCTTGCTATACCAATGCCTATACCAATGGCTATAACAATATTGAAATGGCTTGCTGCTGGACGCTGGGTTACAAAGCTCCCCATCGTTTGGTTTCAACAACCTAGAACATGACAAAGCGCATATTTTGAGCCCTCCGGAGTCTCAAAAAAGTTCAGCGCAAACTGAGGCGATCGGTGGAAAATGTTACCCTTTCTATGGTGCTGGCAGTAGAGCTGAGCAATGATTATGTGCAGTTGGCGTTGGGACTGGGAAAGACGGAGGGTGAGGGGGTGGAGGATGTACCCATCAAGAAGCTGCTAATTCATGCCTTCCGGGTCCCAGATGGTTCATCCCTCTCCATCTCTCTCCCTCTTCAACGATGCATATGCCCGTTATGATTGAGAGTTCGAAGAAAAAGCTTTCCCGTGGGATGTGGCGAGAAAGCTGGGCTTTGGTGAGAAGGGGAAGGTGAGTCGGTATGGGGAGCAGGGCGAGCGGAGCTGGACGAGGATAAACGAAAAATATTTGCGCCAGATTCTCAACGACGTCTCCAAAGTGAACCCCATTTGAATTCAACTCTTGTTCAAAGGCCTACTATTGCAGCTCCATGAGATACAGCGGCGAATGTGATTCTGGGCGCTTTCGGGCCTTGCTCGTGTTTCACATTGCAGCATTGGGTATCATTTGCTTTTTAACCGTTCGTTCATACGGGAGATAAAAACAAAAAATAGTAAGAGAAATTGAAACAAGATGAGAGTCAGGCATTTACAGGACACATGGGACAGCAGAGCACGGTTTTTGAATTAGTTTTGCAATGTATCTGTAAAATCTGCTTGAAATTCTGCAATTACAA
>JASANA010011856.1:0-31672 GCA_030248095.1 Ptycholaimellus sp. GST1_10 | reverse complement strand
TTGTGAGGGACGCGTGGCATCTGCCTAGGATGGCAGGGCAGCTCTTCCGAGCGCTGGTCATTTACTGGTTGGAAAGGGGACTGAATAGAGGATAGGAAGGAGGCAGCAGCGATCACCGAAGACACAACAATCGTAGACCAAGCATCCACTGGGGTGAATCATGGCGGTGACTCAGCTGCTGTTGCCGTCCACCTTCGTGGCCTCCTCCTTGGACTCCAGCTTGCCGCAGACGCTCGACCTTGACACTTCCCCGCACCTCACACCCCCCCACCAGCTCTCACTTATAGGTGAGGTGAGGTAAAGGCTTAGGTGTGGGCCTCGGCACCGGACAGCCCTGGTTCACCACCGATTGGCTGTCGGTGGTGACCGGGGTCCGTCTCGAGGAAGTGTCGAGGTAGCAAAGTTCGTTCGCTTTGCTTAGGTAATTGCTTAGAGCTCTTTGTGCTCATCACTTTTTACTCTAGCCCTTCAGGGTTAGTCCCTGGGCTTTGGCCGCTGGCGGGCTTTGATTTCCCCAGCGCAGTGCTTTTGTCACTGGCAGTGATGGGCCCGCCTTATGCGCTGTCGACTCAGCTTTGCTGCTGGTCGTTGCAGACGGTGCCTCCGTGGCAGGCGCCGGAATAGTGCGCCCCGCAGGCAGTTCGGCTATGGGATCAGGCAAAGTTAGCGCAGCTGGCAAGGTGGCCGCGCCTGCAATGGGTGCGCCGACATCTTCTTCGTCGTCATCGTCCTCATACTGCACAACCAGTTCAGGTGGCAGTTCAACGTGTCCGAAGCAATTAGCTCACAAGGTCTAATTGCTGTCACAGACCTTAGCTTTGCTTAACTTCCATGATAAGCTGAATTGCTAGCTTGCCAATCTTTGCATGAAAAGATTCTTGAATGAAAAGTCTTTAGAATATTTGAAACAACAGACTTAAGGGCATATAACTGTCCCGCCACCCCTCCCCCATCAAGGAAGACGAGATTGTCTTTGACGAAGAAAGGTGGCTCTGGCTAACCATTCTCGTCGCCAGATCGTAGTCTTCTTGAACAAAGACTTTCCTCACTCTCATGCAAAAATCATCTAATTTCTGCGATTTGCAAATATTTGTGCAAATTTGATTTTGAGTTTCTCTCAAAATTTTCATCTTTGGCTGAAATTTCAGCAATTTCTGCTTCATTTTCCCATTCGCAAATGGGCAATCTTTGAAAAACTCACATATATTTGAGTTTTTTGCTAATTTTCCAGAATTTTCTCTGGATTGCTACCTTATTTTTGGCATTTTTCCCAAATTTTGTGAATTTTAAGTTCCAATTTTTGGAAATTCACATTTTTTTGTTACATAATCGGCAAATTTTTTGAGTTTTGCTCCAATATTGCCAAGCAATTTTGGCAAAATTTTGAAAATTGTCAAAATTTTCATTTCCATCACAAAATTTTTGTGATAGTGTCAAATTTTCTTTTCCAGCTCTTGCCGTATTTTGGCATGGACCTAAACATAAACATGAAGCAGCTGCTGCAATATTGCAGCCGTTTTTATTCATAGTTTAATTTGAGAAAATAGAAACATAAGCCTTAAAAATCTTTGTAAAGCTTAATTGAAGCCGGAGTTGCTTCGTTTTGACTCAATTTTTTGAATCATCCACTCTACTTCCACTTTTTTGGAAATATTGTGGCCAAAATATTTGGCTTAGTTCATGAAAAACTTACTTTGTCAAAGTTTTACATTTTAATCTTGCCTCACTAATTCTAGTGGCGCTTTAAAGTTTCTCTTAAAGCATTTATATAACTTCATCAATTGTTTTTTCAACGAATAATAGGTTGTCAACGTAGACCCAATGAAAAATGTAATAATATTGCAAAAAGATAATACGAAATTCAAAGCAATTTTTGAACTTGGGCTGCATGGGTCCCGCTACACGGGTGCTCTGCTTTTTTCATGCAACTGCCTCTTCTGTGGTCATACGACTCTTCTAGAAACCAGTGGTATAAAATTATGTTATTTTAAAATTAAAGTATTTAATACTGCATGTATCAACTATTTGAAAAATCGAAAGTATTATTTGAAAAGAAGTAACTTTTTCGTTATTTTCTCTTATTTTAAGCTTGAAATAACCTGCTTAGATACATAGCAACGAAATATTTCTCTCCTGTCAATGTCGACAAGATATAATCTGCACTTAGCAAATTAGAAATATCTTGAACTGCTTTGGAGTTCAAATGCTGGTAATCATGAACAATTCCGCCCGATTTGTCCTGTTTTTGGACAAAAACAACCGCACTTGTATACGAAGTACTGCTAGGCTCATTAGCGCCCTTGCTTTAGAAGTTAATGAGCTTCGTCTGCTGCTCTTTTTGATACAGTGCATTGTTTGTAATTCGATTTTATGTTCAATCAATTCACAACTATTTATGTTGTAATCTAGTCTATCAACGAAATCTTGAATCTCATATTAAACTTTAATATTGGTTATTTTACATTTAATAGATGTTTATTTCTTAACCTATTTTTGCACATTGTCAAGATGATCCTTTAGCGGAACTCTATTCTCCCACTCATCTACCGATGAATCTCTTTTTTATGCCCGTAAGCATAGCATTCCCGCCATTTGCCGGAAATATTTGAAACCAACCATTATTGGTCTTACTAATTCCGCTGCACCCAATGTTGGTGACTTCTAGGTCTTGGTCTATTGACTCCACGACGTTTTTGTCTAGGTAGTTTCACCCTAGGACATTTGAATCCAGTTGCTTGCAGTCCAAACACTGTAGCACAAACCCAAATTTTTTAGGTTTTTTGTCTTTTTTTTAGATCATTTCTGATCTTTAAATGCCCCATCAAAGCATTTTCTTTGATTTTTATGGTTTTTTCACCACAATTTTGGATTGGTACAGAAATTGTGCTATTTCCATTCAACATTATTTCTATGGTTGAAAATAAGCCATATTTTTGTCTAATTTTTGGCTAAAAAATATACATTTTGCCCATTTGGCAATTTTGCCAAATTTGGAGGTAATTTAACCAGGGATATTTCTCCTGATTGCAAATTTTGAGGTTCTTTTGGAAAAACCTGCAAATATTTAGCTTCTATTTGCTTGAAATCAGTTAATTCTCTGATTTTTGGGCAATATTTTTGCTCAATGGGTCCTATTTTTGCCCAAAAAATCTACACCCAAAATTAGGTCATAAACTTTTTTATGACTGTAATTGTCACTGGGACCTGAATGTCTAAGGTCCTTATGTCCAAAGTCATTTGTCCATTAACATTTAAGTAATATTTTTGCTTATGCAAGACAACTCCGCTCCGGTATCTATCATGCCGGTGCCAAAAACGCTAGTATGTAACCAAACGTAACAGTAGGACACACTTGTGGGTCCAAAAGGCAAATTTATAGTCTTTTGGTCATTTTATAATCTTTGCACTTACATTTCTCGTTTGGTTGGTTCATAAACAAATTTCATAAAACAGATTTTAATTTCGTTTTAATTTTAATTTTACTTTTAATTTATAATTTCAATTTTAATTTCTTTGACAATTTTATTATTTTGATTAAATCTGGCGGCATTTGTCTGCCATCACAGGAACTTGGCCGAAGTTATACTTCTGCCTCAAGACAAGCATATTTCCGCCCGTCCAGCCTGTAAATTCTTTGACAACTATTCAGATTCGTCTGAAGTTAATTTATTTAATGGCCTTTTCTGACCATCGCCGGGCTGCTCTGTTAACTGACTTTTTTGTCAGTGTCCCCGCTCTTGAGGGCGGCTGGGCCTTTGGCGCCCTGCGCACGCTGCAGGCACAAAGTCTCCTAGCTCACTCCGCCCCCCACGCCAACTTTTGCCTTATCCAATTCTTAGATCTTCGAACTCGGCTGACGTGCGGATTTTCAAAAAAAATACTCACTAAATTTATGAGTTATTGTTTAGGGCCAGAAATGAGCTTAGCCCAGAATCCTTGCTTGGTTGGTCCAGCATTTCAAAGGCACAAACAATTCCGCCTGTGCTATTTGCGACTAGGCCCCCTGATTTCCTTCCAGCTTCAGCTATTGAAGCCAGAAGCAGCTCAGGGCCTACTGCCTCATAGCTAGCTTCAGCGGACAGCACTTGTTGCTGCGCTAGGTAAAGCCAAACGTCGCTCCAAATCCAGGAGTTCAACTGCTACTTTTGACATTTTTTTAGTTCTAGTAGCCAATAACCATGTTTTTTCTTGCCAAATTACGAGTTTTTTATTGTAACACTTATTTATTTTAATAATTTATTCTTATTTATTGTAACTGTCCAATAATGTCCTGCCTTCCATATAAGCATGGACTGATAACTTTGGCTTAATATTGGCCAAATGTTGTAAAACATTAAGCATAATTTGCTCAATTTGACAAAATTTCATTCATAAATTTTTGAATGTCTCCCTTCATTGGTCAACATTTTTTTTTTAATTGAAGAATTTTTAAGCGAAAATTGTTTTCACCTTGATCTCTTGACATATTCAGAGATTGTACCTAACTTACTATTTTTTCATAGTAATAATTTTTGTCTATTTCAACATCTTACCAATCTGTAAGTCCATTTATGCCATTTATGATTTATAATCCATTTATGATATCACTATGCAGCTATTGTCAGCAAATTGGCCTTCGTAGTGTCCATGGTTTTTCCAAGGACAAAAACGTATCAAACTTTCTGTTTGAATTCACATAACGATGCCAAGGTTATGAACAAGGCAAAACCCCGAAAACAGCCAGCTAGGTCGGCTTGCGGAGAAAGAAATTAGTCCTTCTTTATAACTAGGACTTCTGCTCCCTGCAAAAAAGAAGTTTTCCTTTTTGCACAAAAATCTTGCCGCAAAATTTCTGTGGGTTTTTGCAATGTTTTATTCGTTGAGAACACATTTTTAACATTTTTACATTTTTAAACCATCTGCTACAAATTTTCGCCTTTTGTACGAAAAATTGGTGCTTTTGCAGCGTCCTTAGATTCTCTTATTCAGACAACTTTTTGCAATTCCAAAAAAACAACCTGTTTTGCACAGTTTGAAATGCTATTTCTTAGCAATTTAGCATTTCTAATCAGAAAAGTTTGTCTACTGCAAATAAATAAATCAATTTCAATTTTTGAAATATTTACCTATTTTTGAGGCAAATTTTACCAATTTTTGTGGCAAAGTTCTACTAGTCTTTGCTTTTGGCAAAGCTGCTAACTGCCCGTGTGTGTCTTCTCCACACAAAAATACAGTGTTTTCCTGTATCTCCCGCTCTGTTCCTCCCCCCAAGAAGGCTAATTTGACCCTTCATGGCAGGAAAGAAGCTTAAACTAAGTAGCAAATTTAGAACTACTGCAACCGCCGTCAAACCCCTTCTTGGGCTTGAAAGTCTGGAAGATTGATCCAAACCTTTGCAAGGTAGCTGCCATTCTGGCTGCCTGCCGGGAGTTGGCCGTGGTGAGCTCCGCCGAGGTTGGGGGGCTGACTTTGAAGATAAAGTGGGTTACAAAGCCAGGATTTTGATGGCAGGTACGTATGGCCTTCTGGCGCCAGCAATTTGTGCGCTGGCCCACCCAGGTCCATTTGTCCGGGCTCACAACTCCCCCCTCCTGCCTGGATTCAAACCTGGCATGATAGGAGGCTCGAATCCCGGTGGATAACCTATGGGATTAGGGTGACGGCTAATTTGGCCATCGCAAGCCTGCTTTTTCAGCTTGGCTCCACCTACATTTTGATCGCTTTCATGCCGGAGGCACTGGGGACGAATTTAGGCCCCACAAACTCCCCAGAGCTACCTATTTATGGGCTCCTTCTACCGTCAACGAAACAGTTGAACAGGCTTAATTTAGCCGAGTTTTTTGTGAAAATAGCCTATTGTAGTAGGATAAGCTTGCTTCCCTATAAGCATTCGAGGCAGTATTTGCACTGCTACTCTCACTCGATTGTTCCTTTGCCAATTCTTGGAACAGGCTGAGTAGGAGAAGATAGGATTGGGGTACCTGGTGCAGGAATCGGAGTGCGGATGCAGCCGTTGTCGCCGGCGCCGGACTTGCTCTCCTGCCCGTCCATGGGCATGCAGTCCGCCGACGCTCTGCTTCCGGCCACCTCCATAGGCTTCTCTGTCTTTGCCTCCTCAAACACCCCTTAATGCCCCTCAGCTTTTTCCGCTGGGCAAATTGGCATCCCCAATAGAAGTGAGTCTCTTTGATATATTGCCTTTTTTCGGCTTTATTTCATTTTCCGTTTTTTAGTGAACCTGAATTCAGGTGTCACAGAAGCCTCTTAGCATGGTGGCTTTTTAAGGAAAAAGGGTAACGAGCATCTACTTTCAGATGCACAAGGCAAGCGACTCTCCGCTTTCAGCCTCTCAGGCTTGCTCTGACCAGATATAGTCACAACAAGGTCTTTTCTCAAGGGTTTTTCTCAAGACAAAACAATGCTTCGGTTTCCAGCATCATGCGCTAGAATTTTCTAGACAAAACATTATCCCATTTTCACTGGGAAAATCCGCATTTTCTGCAGACTAAACATTACAGCAATTATTTCCACTTTTTTGATGGAAATATGATTTTTTTATGAAATTTATATATTTTTCTGCATAATTTTTGCAAAATTTTATGATTTAGAATTTATTTCTAAATTTTCTTTATTTTTGAGAAATTTCTCTATAAATTAATTATTTTGATGAAAAATCTTAATTTTACTTTGATTTCATAATTTTTATGAAATTTGTTTCTGAATTTCTTATTTATTAAGGAATTTCTTATTTTTCTACTAATTTTGGTAAAAAATTTTAATTTTAACTTGATTTTTTGAATTTCTTATTTTTCAAGAAATTTCTTTCTTAATCAAAGAATTTTAATAAAAAATCTTAATTTTAACTGAATTTCATAATTTTTATGAAATTATTTCAAAATTTTATGAAATTTTGTAATTTTAAGTTAATTTTATATAATGTTTAATTTTAATTATTTTATTGTAAATTTCTTCAATTTCGCGAAATTTTATCTGTTTTTCATAAATTTTATCAATTTTACTAATTTTTTAATAATTTTTGTGATTTTTTATTTTTAATAATTTTGCTTAATTTTATTAATAATTATAATTTTAGTTGTTTTAAGTCACAATTAGTGGTTTTTTGGTCAAATTATTAAATTTTAACTTCTTCAAAAACATTTTTTTAAAAATTAATTATTTTTGTGAAATTTTTACTTAATTTCACCTCAATTTCTTATTTTTCAAGAAATTTAATCAATCTCTTAATAATTCTTTATTTTCAAGAATTCTATAAGAGATTTTATTAGTTTCCATATATTGGTAGAAACTGTGTCCTTTGTTCGCGAACTTTCACTTTTCCTAGATTTCTATTTTCAGAAATCATATTTTTGAGTCCCACATTTCACAACACAGCAACGCACCAGCCTAGTTGTCTAGTGTAAGGCCGTGATTCGCTCCCTACCTCCATCAATGCAAACACATTAGCTGTCCAAGTTCTAGGCCTAGTTATTCGAGCAAGACGTAGTTCTCGCCCCCCTCCTCCCCTTCCTCCAGTTTCTCTTGGCCCCCCTTATACTCGTAGGCATCAATGCTGGCCTCTGCTAACATTCCAAAGCCCTTTAATTCCTGCACCTGCTCCATCAACTACTTCTCTGTAAAACTGAGAGACGCGGCCTGGCGGACTATCCCCGCCCATCTCTGGCCTTGCCCTCCTGACCTGAACCCTCTCCCTCCCCCTCCCGCCATCCCAGACACCTTGATCAGAGGCGTTGTCTGAGGCTGAGAAGAAGAAGGATTGGCAAAGTTCTGCCGACTCTTTCTTTGCTGCCTGCTCGATATATTCATCGAGCATTTAGCCAAAGAAAGTGGCAGTCGAGCATTTTAGCTCAACTTTCCGCATAAAGCGATTCAGCGTCACACAACTCATGAGGTCATGTTCTTCTGTCAAACACCATGGGCACGGCCCTCTGGTTTTGATGAGCCAGGTTTTTCCTTGCTGAGCGCACTCTTCATGTCAAGAGTGGCCAGCTTTTTTGGCAGGCAGGCTTATGAAACAAAACAGACAAACCAGATGCTTCCGCCCTGAGCCTAGCCCTAATTACGTCATGGGCTGTGAAAGTCAAAACGTGGCGCTACACTCACCCTTGCTTTCGCTGCTAGCACCCAGCTTTTTTGCAGCTAGGAGGCCCCTGGATAGGGTTAAGGAGTCCTCATGGTTCAATTCGGTTCAGACGGCACAAATCACTTGAAGCACTAAAAATCAGAGTCAACTATAGCAACCATTTTTCTGGCTAGCTAATAGAAGGTGCCCCAACCGCGGTGTGAGTTGTGGCCTGAACCTTAACTTGGAACCACTGTGAGGGACGCGTGGCATCTGCCTAGGATGGCAGGGCAGCTCTTCCGAGCGCTGGTCATTTACTGGTTGGAAAGGGGACTGAATAGAGGATAGGAAGGAGACAGCAGCGATCACCGAAGACACAACAATCGTAGACCAAGCATCCACTGGGGTGAATCATGGCGGTGACTCAGCTGCTGTTGCCGTCCACCTTTGTGGCCTCCTCCTTGGACTCCAGCTTGCCGCAGACGCTCGACCTTGACACTTCCCTGCACCTCACACCCTCCTCCTCCTCCCCCGTCTCGTCAGCCTCCTCCCCACCATTCTCCTTCTCCTTCAAAGCCATTTCCCTTCAGGGCCTCGCTCTCTCCAGAGAGAGAGAGGGAACCTGGGCCTTGTGGGCGCGGCGGCGACGGATCTCCGCGCAGAGGACGTGGGCGGATGCCTGGAAGCGCTGATAGGCCATCATGGGGGGGCAATGCCCCTCCAGACAGCCTGGCGGGTGGTCGCTTTGCTTCCAGGGCTTGATCTCGCCGTTCGTGGCCCGCTCACACAGGCAGACCCCGTAGGCATCCTTGTAGCCGGGGTCCGACTCGAAGGAGCTGAGGTCATAGAGGTGGATGGAGCGGAGGTCGCCGACTGCGTTGATCTGCTCCATCAACTCCACCTCTTCCTTCTGGAGCTTGCCGTGTGCCTGCAAGTCTCCCTTCTTTCAGCCTCTTCTTTAATGCTGCACGCACTCGTGCGCATAAACTGAGCCCCCTGCTCAGTGAGGCATGAAAGGGAAGGTAGGACAGGGGTTTGGGCGGCCCTCTGTCTCTGCTTTATCCAGGAAAGCTGGAAAGGGAAGTGCCCCAAACTCATAGAGCTGTGCGGGGGAGAAGAAAAGTCCAAAGGAAGCCCCAAAGTAGGCTATGACAGAGGACATTTTTTCCTCTCACTTCCTTAGAGGCGGGGCATTGTGCAGAGTGAATCATGCACCTTCCCCAGGCCTCATTCTACCCCTGGCTGTCCCAAAGGGAGTGCCCCAAGCCAGGGGGGCTGGGTGGGGGGAGGTGGTCAGTGAAGGCCCAAAGGTGGATGATGACAGGAAACATTTCTCCCATTTAACTCCATTGAGGCCGGGCACTGCTCAATGTTAGAGCAGCAATTTTCCCGGGCCTAACTTCACTTGGACCACCCAAAACCCAGCTCTATTTGGCCTGCTCTCCGCGTTTCAGAGAGGTGAAATAGGCCAAAAATCCGACGAAACTGTCTATTTTGCTTTTTGGGGAGGGAAGTAGCGCAAGCGCTCTGCGGGCCTCCCCGGCAAGCTTTCCGACAGTTTTTCCAGCTCATATTTTCACCATTCCTCCCCTACTCCCCCCTCCCCCTCCCTCTCCGACCCCTATGGGGGTGAGAAAAGAAGGGCAGGAAGTGGAGTACCTGGAGTGGGAGGTGGGTGAAGGCGATGGTGCCGGCGGTGGCGTACTTGTTGTAGGCCTTGGAGGAGATGTTGGAGGCGTTGCCCTTGTCGATGGAGACGCCGTTGGCCTTGTGGGTGGGGGCGACGTTCTCCTGGGCATTGATGATGACGGCGACGCTCTTCTCCTCCTGCTTGGCCCCCAGGACCTTGGAGAGCAGGTCCGGGCGGGCCCTCTTCGGCGACGACGAGCAAGAGGATGTGGAGCTTGCGGATGAGGAGCGGTTGCCGCGGCGCTCCTTGGAGCGGCTGCGACTGCGGCGGCCCCGTCCTCCTCCTTCCTTGCCTCGTCCTTTGGGCTGAGGGGCAGAGGTTTGCTGCTGGTGGCGGGAGTGGGCCGCCTCCAGCTTCTTCTTCTCCCCTCCCCTCTCCGCCCCCCCTCCCCTCCGTACGCTCTCCTCCCGCTCCAACAGCTTCTCCTTGAGATGGGCGGTCTGGGCGGCGAGGTTGCGCTGAGCTTGGCCGTGCTCTTGGCGGCCTTTGGCCTCCAGGCGGCCTCCGAGGGGGGTGAGGTTGGCGGAGTGGGGGCGGTTCTTGGGGGGCGGCCCTGGGCGCTGAGGACGAGTGGCCTTTCGCCCTCCCCCTGCTCCCCACCCCCCCTTGCGGGGGAGAGGGTCACAGAGGATTGCGGTGGGTGGGCCTCGGCAATCGAGGGCGTCCACCTGGCGGGCCTCCTCTTGCTTGCGTTGGCGGCGCTCCTGCTCCTGTCCCTGCCGGACCTGGGCCTGAGTCTCTCGCAAGAGAGACTCGGCCAAGTCTGGGGGGAGCTCGTCCAGGAGTTTGTGGAGGCGGGGGCTGCTCATCTCGGCTGACTTTGGTCAGAATGAGGATGGGCAGCTTTTCAGCGCCTCTTATAGGGCACTGCAGGCTTGCATCTGCCCGTGCCAGCCCACCCATCAAACGTTCCGCTTCTCCACGCTTCCCTGACCACAGAGCTGCCGCTGGGGGCGGGTCAGGGAAGAGGAGGCTAGATCTGATGGTGGCAGGCAATAGGACCAGATGCGTGTGGCCCCAGCTCCTGGCTCCCTTTTTTGGGCGGCGCTTTGTACAGGGAGGGGGTGAGTAAGTGGGGGAAGAATGGGCCAATTAGAAAGGTAGAAGAAAAAAGGAAAGAGGAATTGGATAAGCGGTTAAATGAGGGATTAGTGGATGTGGGGCACTCTAATGAGCTACGCCATGGACGTGGCCGTCCATGCGCGATTGGGTCAGCTGGATGTGGACGGGGATGTCCTGGCCACCCAGCTGACTTCCCACCTCCTCCTCATTCCCGTTCTTCATCCAGCCACTGGCCTCTTGAGCCAGGGCCCTCTTTTTCTCCTTTCGCCCACTGCGTCCGCAACAGTGGACGCAGATGTTGAGGTTGATGGTCTGGGACTGTCCCTGGGATTCCGGCCCAGGGATTAGGCGGAAAACGACCGCTTCCAGTCCTTCTTCCTGGCCATTCTCAGCCTCCACCTCCTGCACACCCACCGCCGATCGCTTCGCCTCCAATCTCATCATCTTCCCTCCACCCTCACTCCCCCCCTTTCCCAGAGTGGGAGTAGGGGAATGAAGGGGTGTGGAGGTAGAGTGAGGTGGAGCAATGGGCATCTGTTCGATGCCGGCGATGTCGACGCCCTGGTTCTGGGCGTCCTTGCCCACCTCGGAGCTGGCCTGTCCCACCTCCGGCATGTTCAACTTCAACTCCGGCCTTCGCCAGGACCCTTTCTCCGTGTCCTTAGGCCAGCCGAAGTTGCAGTCTCTGCCGAAGTTGGAGCCCTCCCATTCACGGTGCCGATGGTTCTTCCGCCAAGGGTACTGGGAGTACTGGTCTTCTCGCGGGTACTTGTCTGTGAAGACGCGCCCCTTGTACCAGTACGGGCGTCCATGGAAGGCGTAGTGGCGCACTTGCTCCAGGGCCTTGCGCCATCTATCCTGAGCCTCCTTGTTGAGGTAGGAGTACTCGCGGGTGTAGATCTGGCCGTTGTGGATGTAGGCGTGTTTGGAGGTCACCTCCCGCACATCCTGCGGGGTCATTCCAAACTTATCCAGCATCTGCTCTGCTAGAGAGCCTGGGGCTTCATCTACACCCCCTTCCGCCGCCTGGCCATCACCAGGAAGACTCTGCTGAGCCTTGGCGGACTGGGCGGGCTTGCCGCGGCCGATGCCGGTCAAGGGCAGGCCCTTGTCTGTCTGCATGGGCTGGAACCCGTCCAGCTTCCCCAGCTCATGCTCCAGATAGTTCATCAACTTCTCCGACGCCTCCTTCACCTTCTGCTCGCCCAGCTCTGTCAGACCTGAGTGGCGTGAGGGTGGGTGGAGGCCCAGAGTGTTGGAGTTGCCGAAGGCATCGGTGTGTTTGCCGACGGCCTTGGAGGTGTCGCTGGGCTTCGGCCTGGGCGAATCCGCCCTCACCTGCTGCCCAGACAGCCACTTCCACAGACTTTTGTTCATCTCACTGAACCTTCACTGTTCTTTGGGCTGTCTGCAATTTTTTAGCCTAAAAAACTCTTTTTGAGTCTTTCAGCTAAATGCAGATTTGGCCCTCGCATCTAGGTCTTCAATTAATAAGCCACTCAAGGTGCTCATTGAAGATACGCTTCTCTCCTCTCGCTTGATTCCGCCCTCTTTCCATTAGGAGGGGGGAAGTGTGAGCACGCACATTTAATGCCGCGCTCAGCCCTCCCGGCGCCCCGCCCTGTTTGGGGGCTGGGGGAGAGTAGGAGGGAGGCGAGAAAGGAGAGGGGCAGGGAAAGGGAGGTGTGTGTGCGAGGAGAACGCGGCCTGTGAAGGCGGCGTTGGCGCCGCGGGCGGCGTCCTCGCTGTCCACCTGCACCTCGGCCTGCAGGCTCAACTGACACCTCTGCTACCAGCTTGTGGAGCACACAGCCTTGCCAGTTGGCGATGCCCCAGCAGAGGGGGGAAAGATGTGTGTTTGTCTCCGGTGCGGAAGCTTTAGGGTTTGCTGGCCACCCAGGAGGTGGTGAGGATGCTGTTGAGGCCATTGGCCTTGCCCTTGTGGTCAAGGAAGGAGTTGGAGATGCTCTGCTTCTTCACCGTCACCATGCACAGCAAGGATTTACAGGGAGAGAAGAGAGGAGCCAGTGGAGGATCACACTAGACTGAAGTTCTGGGCTGGCGAAGGCTCCTTTATAGTCCAGGGGAGGCTTCTGGAGCTTTCCCGAGCCGTCCAGCTGCCCCATCCCCCCTCCGAGGGATATGGTAGGTCTTGCCCAGCCATGCACATCACCCTGGGAAGAGCGCCTGCACGAACTGCCAGCGCTACAGAGCGGCTGGGCCACTCGGTCGGCCAGGCGTAGCTCCCCCTCTTCAACACAGGAGACCCAAGAGCATCCGCCAGTTGGTCCACCTTGCTTCTGTGTTGAAGAGGGGGAGCTGCGCCTGGCCGGCCGAGTGGCCCAGCCACTCCTTATCAGTTCCATTCAATTTTTGACACCTCCATTTTTGGGTTCCAATTTTCTAAACTATGGTATGAACCCATTTTTTGGTTTTTCTCTTCATTCTTTTGTGGAAATATTCACAAAAGTTCAAATTTTATGCTCTCATTGGAATGAGATTCCCAGAGACACTAGAACCCATTTTATAGCCCTCCAAAGGCAGGCGTTTCCTGGTATCCTGAACACCCTGTATTCTCTGATATTTGCTACTCATCGAATTGAATGATAGCTTTCAGTGTCTCATCCCTTCAACAAAAATAAAAGCAATTTAAAATTTTCAAAATAAATCCATTTTTTCAGATTCAGAGGGCTTGAACTGGGCGTGAGAAAGCAGGCGATTCTGCGTGAGAACTTCAAGCGCATAGAGCAGGGGGAAATGGTGCGAAGAGCCGTAAAAGGAAGTTGTGTTTCAGCAGAAAAAAAGACCGCCATTGCCCTGACACAACTCACGGGACTTGCTTACATATTTGCCAGCTGTTATATCATTACATTTGTCGTTGCCTTCTTGGAGCGCGCTGTCAAGATGCGAGCTAGAGCCACCTATATTTTCACATAAATTTATGCCGTATTACATCACTCCCATCTCTATGAAAACCTGACCGATAGCAAATGACCGAATGCACTTTCACTTACCTCTGCACATTATAAAGCATAACTAAAAGGTAGTTACCAAATGCTGGTTCTATAAATCATTTGTACGGCTATAAATGAACCACCTGGTTGACGGAAAATATTTGAATATTATAAATCGATTCTGTTCAAGTCAATCAATCATTTTTTACCATGAATGCCTACCGTCTTAGCTGACACTAGAGGGACAAAAACCAATCATCTCCAGAAAACGTGGAAATATGGCTGACTCCTAGAACCCCCCCCCCCCCAAGACTTACACCCCCCCCAAGGGGTTACACCCCCCCCCCCAAGAATTACACCCCCCCCCCCCCCCAAGAATTACACCCCCCCCAAAGGGTATTTATTGAAAAAATTTTTATTAGCTCAAAATGCTTCTCTGTACATATCTCGAAATTTAAACTCAAGGAATTTTCTTCTAAACAACTAAATACCTACTTTTTTTGAAACATAGTTAGTCTATACCATGTTCGTCATGCTACTAGTTAGTCTATACCGCTATATAGGGCATAGCCAACACAAAAACTAAAAGGCTCATCCTTTCACTGTGGCAGTACCTACTAGTTAGTCCATGTACTAGGTACTGCCACAGTATGGACCATGGCTCCTAAGCAACTAGTAGGTACTGCCACAGTATTCGCGCATTTTGACTAAGCCTAAGGAGTTGCCGTAAACAGTATCCTAGTACTACTCCTCATAGTAGGCAGACTAACTAGTAGCATGACGAACACGGTATAGACTAACTAGGTATAGACTCAGTAAAAAAGTAGGTATTTAATCATCTACATGAAAATTCCGTGAGTTTAAACTTCGAGATATGTAAAGAGAAGTATGTTAAGGCAATAAAAAATTTTCAATATATATGCCTTGGGGGGTGTAAATCTTGGGGGGGTGTAATTCTTGGGGGGGTGTAAGTTTGGGGGGGGGTGTAAGTCTTGGGGGGGGGGGTTCTAGGAGACAGCCGGAAATATTAATTTAGGCATTTAACCTAATGCAGAAAAGATCATACTTACTTAGTATTCCAGATATATTCCTAGATCTATTCCGTGTTCTCTGATCTATATTACCGCCATGCAGCGCAACATTTGCAAGAGCCGATATCAAGCGCTCATGCAGCGTGAGCAAAAAGGCAAGGAAAGGGAAGGTGCCCGGTAGGCAAAGATTGTGTTGTTGGGGGCGGCGGGAAAGAGACGAAATGCCATCCCTTGCAATTAGCCGAGTAAACCTCAGCTCCGCCCCTCCCCTTCCTCATGCATAGACTGCCGGAGCCCCGCTAAAAGCACCAGTCTTCCTCTCCCGCTACTTTTCGGGGCCCCTCTCCAGCAAGGGCTGTGATTCGACACCCCGTGGCCCATTGACAGGCTTCCGAAGCGGCCCTTCCACCAGCCAGAGCTCCCCAGAGAGCCGGTAATAAAGGCCCCCTGGCATCCCACTCAGCCGCAGCTAGTCAGCTCGTAAGCCGCCTCGCATAAACGCCTCTCGCCCAGCCCCTAATGGCGGCGCTGGGGAACGTAAGATTGCCGCTCACCACCTGCTTGCAGTGCCTCCTTTCATAATTCATGCATGCACAAGCTCTCAGCACCTTTCATGGGTTCAGGAAGAAGTTCTACCGGGAGGGGAAGGAAGTCTTCATCCGTTTTATATAACAGCCAAATAAACATCGCATGAAGACTTCCTTCCCCTCCCGGTAGGCTGAGTAGAATGAGCATTGGGTGCAGGTGATGGCCTACCATCTGGCAGCCCTGCGCGGCGTACAGGAGGTGGCCACAGGGCTATTCCGCAACCCGGTAGGGGACTGGGCGGACCGCCTCAACTACCGCCTCACACCCTGCACCCTGGGCGTCCTGGCCGCCCTCCTGCTCAGCAGCCACTTCTGGGGCGAGCCCATCCACTGCTGGGTGCCCGCGGAATTCCCGCCCGCCTGGTCCCGCTTCGTGGACCGCTACTGCTACGTCCACTCCACCTACTTTGTACCCTTGGATGAGCCACTGCCCTGGGAGCCCAGCGCTCGGCGTCGAATTGTCATCTCCTACTATCAATGGGTGTCTTCACTGCTCACTCTAGGTGTCAGATATTTAGTAGCAAAGTCTCAGGTGCCCTACGTCCTGGCTCTGCAGGCCATCTTCTTCTACGCCCCGCGGGCGGTATGGAAAAGCCTGAGCCGTTATGCAGGTCTGCCTGGCTATCTTTGGCCATCATTGGGACAGGAGGTATGTAGGGAAGAGCAGGAAATAGGTTTGGACGCGGGTGCACTGAGTCTGCGACTTTTGGGCGTATGGGCAGAGGCGGAAGGGAGTGCAGAGGCCTTCTCCCGACGCCAAGAGCTACTGCAGGCTTCTTCATCTGCCCCCCTTCCTATCAAAATGACCTTTAAAACGAATGCAGGAAGTGATAGTGCCGCAGGTGTGGGAGTCCCTAAGGCTCTACCGGCGAAGGCACAGTGCTGCCCTGCTCCCCGCTGCTTTCATCGCCTACAAGGTCTGCTCTTACGGCAAGTGTCCCTCATTGAGCTTAGTCTTCAGAGTAGAGATGAACCGGTAGGCTCTGGCGACGGCAAACGCAGTGGCTCAGTGGTGGCTGCTGAACGCCTTCCTCTGCTCCACCGGGGGCTCCTCCCTCTGGGGCCTGGCACTGTTGGCCGATTTAGCTGCAGGAAGGGACTGGCAGCACAGCGGCCGATTTCCTCGTCTCTTCTTCCTCTCCTCTCTCTCATATAGCTCTCTTTACTTCCTCTGCCGCATTAGGCCTCACCCACTGCGACTTCACCAGAAGGGCCCCTGCCTCCTTCAACCTGGAGACTGTCCTCTGTGTGCTCAGGTTGAGGAAGAGGCTAGAAGGCTTTGTGAAGGAATGAGCAAAGAAGTTGTCAGCCTCAACCTCTACTATGAGAAAATATTCCTCTTCTTGTGGTTCTGGATCGTCCTGCTTGCCCTGCTCAACTCAGCCAAGTTAGCCTGTTGCTTCTTCTCTTGTCCATTCTAGGAGTGAATGTCTTGCAGCCTGGCCTACTGGTGCTTCCAGGTCGGCTTCCCTGGGAACCAGCGGAGCTACGTTCGTCGCTTTCTCACCCAGCAAGCCGTGCCACCAGTCACCCCTCCATACTTATCTTCATCCAGACGAAACTTACAGACAAACGCCTCTATTGAGAAAGAGGAGGATGCGAAATGCTGCGCAGAGCTGGAGGCGTTCCTGGCAGATGCACTGGGGGTGGACGGTGCTTTCCTGCTGAGTGATGCTTGCATCTTTTCTCACCTGAGGAAGAGTTGGAAGAATCCCCGTCACATAGCCCCCAAACGGCTCTGGGGCTATGTAGCACTTTGTGAAATCGTCCGCAGACTTTTTGATAACTACAAAAGCGCTGCATAGCCCCACAAAAGCGCTACATGACCCCAAAAACAATGCGCTACATGACCCCAAATGAGGTGTGCTACATAACCCCCAAGCTAGCAGCGCGCCACCGACGTCGTCTCCGCGGTGGACGAGCACCACGAGCTGGTGGTGGGGGTCATGTAGCACTTGCAGGAAGAAAATTTGTAAGTAAAGTCTAATGCGCTACATAGCCCCCAAAAAATGTTCAAGGCACACTGCAGAGACCAGTGGCTGGTCATTTCGTAAGGAAAGGGGGTTGTGTAGCTGAAGTGAAGGATGGCAGACGAGGCTGAAGTGGAGCTGCGCAACATCATTGCTGCAGAAGAAGAGCCTCAGGAAGCCAGCGAGGAGGAGGAGGAGGAGCCTCAACAGCCAGAGGAAGAGCAGCTTCCAGAGCAGCTGCTGCCGAACCGAGTGTACAAGACAAGCCTTCACTGGTCAGCAGGGAAAAATGTGGTTGCCTTTGGATCATAGCGGAGAGTGCCATTGATGCGGGACCAATGTGCTTCTTCTCGTGCATCTCAAATTTTGCCTTCTTTATTTCTAGGCTCATTTCAGTTTGGCTAATTTGGCTACCTTGCCCGTTGTTGTTGTCCTGCTTCACGTAGAACCAGAGAATGAGGAGTACGATGGTGATGATGAACACCAGCACCAGCATTTCATATAATAGATAGTATTTGGGGGCTATGTATCACCCTCATGGGGGTTAAGAGGCACCCAACCGGTAACCCAAACGACACATGACCCCCAAGGGGATGCTATATAGCCCCCAAGCCATGCTATGTAGCCCCAATGAAAAATAACCGCAGTAGATGTAATCGATGTAGGTGTAGGAGAAGAAGAGGGCAGAGGACGGTTTGTATACACGGCTGACAGGTGTAGTGATTGCGGCAAAAAAGCAACATAGGCTCAAGGCTGGAGGTGCCTTAACGATGCCCCCTGCCTGCACCCTTGACAAGGCCACATACAATGCAACCATGGGGGCTATGTAGCGTATTTGTTGGGGGTCATGTAGCGCTTTTTTGGGGGGTTATGTAGCGCATATCCCTTCACTTACAAAATGTTGTCTGGCGCACTGAAAGCATGGGCATGATGGGGGTCATGTAGCGCTTTTTTTTGGGGGTTATGTAGCGCTTTTTTTTGGGGGTCATGTAGCACCCTTCTTGGCGGCGAAGTAGTCATTGGTGACCCTTGTCCAGCAGCTCATCATCAACGTCATCTCCTGCAAGTCAAAGGGGTGCTATATAGCCCCCAAAAATACCCCAAATATACTGGCGCTACATAACCCCAAAGGGGGTCATGTAGCGCAGACTAAATTGGAAATTGGGGTCATGTAGCACCCACCCTTGGGGCTATGTGACGGGGTACCGAGTTGGAAGATGCTGGCTATGGGCAGGACTGGTGGGGCTGACAGCGGGAGAGGTGGTGACGAGCAGTCTGGCCCGAGCCCTCTACTCCCAGCACCTGAGCAGACGGCGAGCGCCCAACTGTATCATCACCAATCCACTCGCTGCCTTCCCTCCCAGGTTTATTGTCCAGGAATTCATGCCTATTTTGCAGCAATCACGAGTCCAGCTGCGTAAGAACCCAGTTGCGGTTTCTTTTTCAGTTCAAGTGCCCCTTTTTGCTAAATAATTTCTGAGAATTCTTAGCCTTCTCATTGGTGGTCGACAATGTTTGACTTTTGCAGATTAGCAGAGAACGCGATTCGTCAGCGATATTTAAAGACTGAGGAGGAGGCAAAAATGAAAGTCGCTGAAAATAATGTATCATTTGTTTCCACTTTGCCATGTTGATTGGGCGATCTACTGAGCCTAGCCAAATTTGCAATTTTAGCTTGATATCAGCCGATACTGTTTTGATGTCAGAATGTTTTGTCGCCTCTTCACCCAGTTCTTCCACTCAGTTGATCTTTAATTCGACCTGACAGCAAATAGCCAGTAAATTTCCTGCTCTCTTCAATTTCTTCCAATTCTGTGCAATGGTGACGGGTGGTTTTGCCTGTTTCAGTCCCTTGCTGATCATTTTGGACTGCGTAAATTCGTTTCCTACAATCGATCACAAAGCTGGTTGTTCCCAAGCAAAAAGTTTCAGCTAAAGTCACGGTTTACAAAGAAGGGCAGCTTCTACGTCATTTGAAATCATCATAAGTCGCAAAAAAAGGTTATACAGAAGGCAACTGAAAAATATGTAAATGAGACCCCAATCGTCATGAGTAAGGTTTCCAGGACCGACCTCGAGGATTTGCAGCTTGGCGTTCAGTGGACACAAGTCAGAGGCCGTGGTTGTGACGCGATGTTGGCGGTTAAGGTTCAGTGAAGGGGGGCGCTGAAACCGGACGACGCCATCAATTACCCTTTCCCCTTACCCTCAGCCCGTTGCTACAAAGTCCCAGTGTGCCTTCCTCTCTGCAGACACAGCCAGTCACATCCATCCCCATCGTCCAGCAATGCTACTCGCCTACTTCTCAACGCTTCTCCTGCTGCTTCCCTGCGCCTGGGGCCAGGGCCGGGACAGGGAGGGTCGGGGCAGGGGGCGCCTGGGCAGGGGGGGTCTGGGCAGGGGGGGCCTGGGCGGGGAAGGCATCAAGGGCTTTCTGAAGAACTTTGCCGTGATCGAGGACAGGGCCGTGATGGGAGACCTGGCCACCTCTTGCCGCAGCGAGGTTGGGGGCTGTTTAGGAGGAGGCTTAGTGGATGATTAGGGGTGGTTGTAGTTCGAGCAGTTCGGCTACTGCATGGTGGGCCGCGACCCCCTGGGCGCCGTCGTCCAGCCCCAGTCCACCTCCGGCAGGCGAATCGTCCACAAGGGTGAGCGTACCATGAAGCGATTGCGCCGAAACCGCGACGTGCGCCGCGTGGAGGAGATCGGCGTCGAGATTGAGCAGTGCTTCGCGTTGCTTTCTCCACTCCCTCCTCCCTATACCCCCTCCTCATCCAGTCTCATGCCTGCAGGGACTATGCCTGCCCCCTGACTCCCGTCCAGGCCATCAAATGTTTCCTGGACTACTTCCTCAACGGCGGCCCCTACGACAAGGTGGAGCAGTGCGTGGTGGGCCAGCTGGGCATCGACTCCCAGGAGCCGCCGCGCTTCGGCGACCTCAGCGGCGTGGAGGACGACCTCAAACTCTTCGCCAACATCGGCCTCTACAAACGCCTCAAGGCCAATCCCACCAAATTGTTTCCTGCCCCCCCCCCTTCCTAGAGGAGGCAAAGAGGAGGAGGGATTGCAGCTGGAGTCGCTTCGAGCAGCCGCTGGAGAACCTGTGCGGGGTGTCGGCGGCGCCGCAGGTGAAGAGCTGCGTGAGCCAGGCCGTGGCCGGGGAGGAGCTGGAGCTGGACCTGGCGCCCATGATCGGGGACTTCTCCAGCAGGGGCTTCTCCAGCGTCGCCGCGGCCGCCGCCAAGCGCATCGGCATCCTCGGCGAGGAGGCGGACGCCCAGCTCTTCTTCACCGTCATCCTCTACCGCATCGTCGGCTGCGGCGTTGAGTAACAACTTCTACCTCTCTTTTAGCTCACCTATCTCCTAAGCTCATTCTGGTCCTTTTGACAGCTTCTTTGGGAGTCTGGGCAACGCCATGTCCGCCTTGAGAAGGCCCAACGGGCGTTGTGGGATGCCGCCGTGCCTGCAGTACGCCTGGACCATCAAGCACACCCTCTGCGACTACTGCCGCGCAGAATTCTCGCCCACCAAAATCGATCCTTTCGTCGTTGGCCCTTCCGTCCCCTTGCCCGGGCTCTCTTCGAAAGGGGTCTTCTCTGTCCAGGACCACCAGGGCTTCGTCCGCTCTGTGGCCGATGAGTTCGTGGAAACGGTGGCGGGCGGCTACGACTGCCAGGCCAAGGACCCCAACGTCTGCACCGGCTGTCAAGAGGCTGCCCAGGACTGGCAGGCGCGCAATGTGGACGTCTTCGATGGTCAGAAAGCCACCGCTCCTTCTGCTCCTCCAGGACTAATGCCCGGCTGATGCTGCAGGCTTTGAGAGTGAGGTGGCGCAGGTGATTAACCTGCTGCGGGAAATCTGCGCCTTCGGCACCGGCACTCCGGCCATTATGCCCGGCGATTGCGATTGGAATTCATAGAACCTCTCCACTTTCACTCATCCTTTGCTTTAAGTTTTCCTCCCTTCACATGCATCAGACAAGTTGGATGTACATGTAGCTCGATAAATGTTTTTTATCTCTATAAGTGGTGCAGGTAGAGAAAAATGCAAACATTGCGAGTTTGCAAAATGCAGCAGCATAAATGGCTCATGGGAGAGTAGGTTGGAAAAAAGATTTCGGTAAACGCATTAAGAAAGACTGAGAGGAAGCTTATAGGTCTCACGACATGAACACTTTCATTAGCGAATTCAGCAGAAGGACACAGCGAAAGAAAGAAAAAGCGAACACGGCTGACTCCTAGAACCCCCCCCCCCGAAGAATAACACCCCCCCCGAAGATATACACCCCCCCCGAAGATATACACCCCCCCCCCCGAAGATATACACCCCCCCCCGAAGGGTACTATATTGAAAAATTTTTTATTGCCTTAACATACTTCTCTGTACATATCTCGAAATTTAAACTCACGGAATTTTCATGTAGATGATTAAATACCTACTTTTTACTCCTAAGCAACTAGTAGGTACTGCCACAGTATGGACCATGGCTCCTAAGCAACTAGTAGGTACTGCCACAGTATGGACCATGGCTCCTAAGCAACTATGGGTGGTACTGCCACAGTATACGCGCATTTTGACTAAGCCTAAGGGGTTGCCGTAAACAGTATCCTAGTACTACTCCTGGTAGTAGGCAGACTAACTAGTAAAAAGTAGGTATATAGTTGTTTATATAAAAATTCTGTGAGTTTAAATTACAAGATATGTAAAGAGAAGTATGTTAAGGCAATAAAAAAATTTTCAATATAGTACCCTTCGGGGGGGGGGTGTATATCTTCGGGGGGGGGGGTGTATATGTATAGTACCCTTCGGGGGGGGGGGGGTGTATATCTTCGGGGGGGGGGGTTCTAGGAGCCAGCCGCGAAAACATTCCCTAACTATGGATTGAGCAGCAGGTTCGTTGGCAAAGTCTTAGGACGAGTGCTGCCGGTTTCACATCGCAAAAGCCCTTCTGCTTCCACAGCCCGCATCGACTGCCTCGAAAGCCTCTGATGGCGTCCTCCAAGTCCACCAGACCCCCGCAAACATCTTCGCTGTCTGCAAGCCTACCCCCCTCAAATCTTGCATTGCATCCAAAAACCGAATGCAACCAGGCAGCCGTAGCAGACCCACAGTCTCCAGCCCTGACAGGCGGGGACTATGGCTGCCCGCTTCAACTTGGACCAGTCGCCCCACACGCTCCAGAGAACCAGTGCTGGAGGCTGCTGTATTTCTGCAAGAGTTTGGGCTCTAAACTGCAGGGAATGGAAAGGGTAGGGCGGGGTTGGGAGCAGAGAGGAGGGGGAACTGGGAAACGCAGCAAGTCCGTTGACAGTTGGCCTGGATCCAGGTGTAGGGCTCTCCACAGTCGGCGGGATTGAGGCGAACGAAATACTCGCACTCTTCACTCCCATCCGTTTCATTCCCGAAGCATCCTTAGCAGCCTTCTATTCATTGAATTTTATCAAACACTCAGACAGATATTTTTATTGAAGTTAGCTTGCAGCAACTGCAGCGTAATAAAACTAACCGACTGAAGTAGTGAGAACGGGATCAGTTTCTAGTTTGCGAAGCTGAGCATTGATGTCTGCCACCATCACTGGCTCTGGACTTACTTCGCAAGGTCTCAGCATTGCACGAGAGCCTCAATCTGGCTCCTTCCAAAAGCACTCCAGCGCCCAGGAAAATTGAATCATCAAGGAGAGCAATGGCTTACCTTGATACCAGTATATGCCCTGGTTCCGTGGCTGGGATTTGGAGGAAACAAAAGTGGTGGCGCTGATAAAAAAGGAGACATAAATTGAAAACTGGAGGTGAGAATAAAAGCGTACGTGAAGGTGACATTGCCCAGGTCCACACTGCTCTGCCACAACTCCGCCACCTCGTACTTGGCGTGGCGCCAGTTGTGCGTGATGCCGTGGTTGCCGCAGACATGCCTCCAAAGCCAGCCTCCTCACTCCTCAGTTCAAACCCATTCGAGCAAACTGAGCGCAAAGAACCGAGATCTGCTGGGCCTGCGAAGCAGGAACTGACCGGCGGGGCTCTCCGACCCACCCGCCGTCGCCTTCACCACAAAGCCGTTGTAGTAGCTCACCCCGTTGGTCAACAGCCGAACTGCAGCTTTCTCTTACCTCCCTTTCTTATCTTCCCCTTCCCCATCCCAATGAGGAGGAGACTGAGGGATTAGGAAAGAACAAAAACGTCTCCCTAACCCTGGATAGGCTGGCCCGGACGATAGCAGGAGGCGTTGAGGAGGAGGAAATGCGGCGAGGGCGATTTGGCCTCCACCCCGTGGCCGGGGCGAAGGGTGCAGTAGGGCGCCCCATCTTCACGCCCTTCCACCAGCCCAGCCACTAGCGCCACCAGACCCAGCAGCATGTTCGGATCGATTATGCTGCTTTTGAGGCAGTGGATGATTTTTGGCGATGAAAGAGTTGTTTAGGCGGTTCAAGGGCGCTCTTCCTCTGCTCCAGAACCGGTCGCACCCCGCATTTTCCTTGCTTGCTCCCATTTCATGTCCTTCTTTTTTCCATCAATGAGTGATATAGAGGCTTTCTTCATGTTTCACTTCATTCAAGACTTTTTACGCGGTTGAAGGCCGCCACCCGCGAAGACGAAACCAAAATCTGCATTATAGTGATAAAATGTGGTTCCTATAGTGACATGTTGATTGGCATTATTCTCAAGGTTCTTCTCTTAGTTTTTTACGCATTGAAAGCTACAATGCTTAGTTTATTTGCTGCATTTTTGTACCCGAAATAGCCAATTGGCCTAGTAGCTTGAATCACAGTGCTAAACGGTACAAAACAACTGGTCAAATCTACACCGGAAACGTTTGACCAATTCTTACACAAGAAAAGCAAGCATCACAGCCAGTCGTGGAAACAGAAGCATCTCTTTGTGCTTGTAAACTAGAATCACACAATGGAGCCAGCCCAGCGCCTCCACTTCAAGCCTTCCCTCGCCCGCGCGAGGCATCTGCCCAATCCTTCAACACCGCACCAGCTCATGGTAGAGAGTATATGCCAGGAGAATGCAAAGAAACGGCATAGAGGTCGCGGAGGGCATCCACCGTGAGCAGGGCGTCTTTGTACAGGTCATCGTAGTCGTGGTAGAGGTCGTCGTAGTCGTCCTCGTGGAGGTGCTGGAGCTCTGGCAGGTGAGGAAGGGCGGTGTCTAGAGCCATCCGGATGAGCTGACAGGCGGTCCCCGGGTCGTGGAGGTGGCAGAGGTGGAAGAGGGCCCAGGCCTGTGCCACTTTGAGGCGCTCCGGGTGGGCGGGCGCCAGCTGCTTGGCAACCTTGGCCGCAACCAGCAAAGCCGCCCGAGGCCTTCGTCTGCTCCTCCCCCGTCGCCAGATCCCCAAGGTACCACCAGAACTCTCCTCTGCACCTAAACAGGCAATGCGTCTGAATGACCAATATCCATCGAGGAAGTTTCCAGAATAATCGCAGTTGTCGATCAAAATTTTTAGTACATTTTTGACTATTTCTGAAATGAAGACCCCTCTTATTGTCGTCAAAAGAGCTTTTCAAGTTTACTAGCCGGGCATAGTAGACCCTCGCTGACATGGGGCAGCTGAGGCAGAGGTTGTTGAGGGCGGTGGAGGAGCAGAAGGCCAGGCCCTCCTGGCACAGCTCCTTCCCCTCCTCCTTGGTCCGCAGTCCAGCCTCTAGGATGCCGTCACGCAGCAGGTTCTTGTAGGTCCCCAGCAGCACCCACTGCTCCAGCCACCCCAGCTCACCGCTCTGCTGCCCTATCTGAGCAAGCCTTGCCAGCTCTCTTGGGGCTCTTGATGGACTGAGCTGGCGGACCTGCCTGAGGGCCGCAACCGCCTCGGAGTGCCGCTGGGCGTCCAAAGCGTCCAGTGCCTTTTCAAACAGCTGCCCACGCTCAGCCTGCCGCTCCTCCGCTGCTGCTGCACTGGCCAGCAGGAACATCTTGGGCTCTGCAAATGAGGCACACCGCGGCCGACAATCACCATTCATCTACCTTGCCCTGGCTTTGCTGCTGTGGGTTGTGTCTGCCTCTCGGAAGGCGTGTCCTGGCCGCTATTCATATGATCACCGAGAATCCACCGATAATATCGGTAGATAATTTATTTCTGTTCAAATGAAATCACTGACAAATCAGTGTATTTATGAACTGAAATTACTTCATGCTTAATCGATAATAACAGCTTGACATTATCAAAAAAATGAATTAAATGAATGGAAATGCATCATTGCAACTTTTCAACACTGAACTTTGTGCGCCATTTATGTATATGATTTATGTGTATAAATATCTCAAAAAATACTGAAAATAACAGCTTCAAGATATCAAAAAATGGGGTAACTTTTTGACTCGCATAGTTCAATTTTAATCGCATAGCCCATGCTAAACCATTCAATGATTATATTTTTTGCATTTCACGTTTTGAATGCAAAGAAAATATGGATTAAGAACTTGGCTTTGTAAGCAGCTAAGGTGCCTGGGAAGTTGTTAGATACAAAGCTCCACGGTGACCTATTGCGCTCAACTCAAAGTGCTCAAAAACTCAAAAATTTAGCTCTCTAACTCAAAGTGCGTTGATATTGAAAAAAAATATTGAGAAAAAAAAACAAGAAAAGGTGAACAGTAAGAATAGGGGAAATTGCCTTGTGGGGAGGCAAACTCATTGAGGGGGCTTATGGGGTGGAGATTCATCCCTAAATCTTTGGGGGTGTAAGCCATGAATATTACTCTTCCAATACGTCTACTGACCTGAGAAATGTTTAAAAGTCACCAAAATTGAAAAAAACATGACTATTTGGCCTGGCTGATAACTGCTCGACAGCCCTGCCCCTGTCGGGCAAATGTCGGTGATATTGGGTATTAAATGAATTGAACCTGATTTATCGGTGATAAAAGTTGTCAAAGTCTTAATCGACATGTCGGTGACATGTCGAGCATAAATGAATTGAAATTTGGCAATATCACTGACATTTGCCCATTTTATGAATACCCCCCAAATCGTCGGTGATATTGCCTGACTCATATGAATGGCACTATTAAATGAATAGCGGCCTGAGCAGTTTAGCATATTTCATGCACTGCACTTGTTCGCATTCTGCCGTCAGTCTCCATCTAGCCATAAACAAGGCATCAAGGGGTCACAGTGAGCGATTATTTTTATAAGCATCGTCCCGTTGGTCCTATTGTTTGCCAAGTCAAAATAGTAAAGGTACCAAAATTTATACATTTATAAAGGACATTTAGAGCTAGCCACTTAGCCCAACTTTCTAGGATCGTATTTGTCGCAACGCTTAACTTACTTTTTAGTTGTATCTACAGCCTTGTTGTCTTCTTGCCTTATTCCTGTTCTCATTACTTCGAATCTGGGAAGGCAAGCAAGTGCTTAACCAGCAGTGCCAACTTGTTCCGGCCACCCTACTTGTCTTCAGCAATGATCATTTGCAGAACAAGTTCTCCGGCTGTGTCATTTTTGGCACACTCCCTTTTCGACCCATTGTGATGGAGAGGGCCAGTCATGCTGCATCCCGACTACGAGGCCGAAACTTCGCATCAGCTACTTCTCCACTCCTATCCAAAGTGCCCTCTCCCCTCCGCTTTGGCTTATATTCTTTAATTCAAACCTTTATTTTCTAAACAAGTAGCGCAAAGGGTATGGCTTAGGCTGCTACGCCCAAAGCTGCTACGCCCAAAGCGAGCAAGGCAGTCCTGCGACCCCCTCACACAGGATGGAAAAGATGATGCCACGTTGATGCCACGTGCGCTCGGTGCTTTGCTTTGAGCCCTAAGCCCTTTGCAGGGAAGGAAGTTTTTGCAGGCTGTGCAATTGGTGACGTTCACATTCGATTGGGATGCTCGGAAGGCAATGTGCCCGCCCCAGTGAGCCACCAGTTGAAATATGTCCTTGTTGCCATATTTTGTGAGAAAAGTGTCACACCTTTTGCATGCATTACTGGTCGGGCATGCTAAAGCTTATTTGCTGAAAATCGGGCATATTTGATTCATTGCCCATAGATTTTGCGCCATACAATTCATTTTTATAATTTTATCATTATTATTTGCTCATGCTCAAATAATTCGCTTTATGATTTATGCTCGAATAATTCGATTATGATAATTCGCTTTTCCTGATTTATGCTAAAACTAAAACTCATTAGTTTCTCAACGAAATTGGCTCATATTTTCTGTGGTGGTCCATCAAGCTAGTGGCTTGAGACATAGATCTGCATAAAGCATAATTTATTTTAAAATTTTAATCAAATTTTTAAAAAAATCAAATAATCAAATTTTTAAACTAGTTTGGTAGATAGTATTATTGCATGCTGTTCAGATCATTTGCAATGTAAAATCTGCATTTACCAATTATATGTTGAAAATTAAATTAAATTTCCGTCTGAGCTTAAATTTGGAAGATTAATTTAGTTAATTTCATATTTAATTGTCGAAAATCGTCAACTCAATGAATTTTTAACCGTTTAAGGTCAATTTTGACAATTTTGCTTGGCACAGAATAAATTTGAAAGCTGACCGCGCATCCATTGGCGATAGCCAATATTACCTTGTTTCATCACGGACTGTTCAAGAAGCTGTAAATCATAGACGACTCTCTTGTTATGGTCATAAACATCTCATCCCATGCATTCACATTCATCAGAGAACTAACTTCAAGCATGACATACTTCCTAATAGCTGTAAAAGCTTGGCAAAAAGAGGAGGCCCAGTCTGCGGACTGTAATTTCACAGGCCACTGCGCAGGGCACCTCGCTTCAATGATGCGTACAGACCAGCCATCAGACCCTCGTGAGCACTTCGCAGGAGCAGAAAAGGTGGAGAGAAAGAAGTGGGAAAGCTGGGAAGGGAAAGAGCTGAGGAAGGGCTGGGCCTATAGCTGGGAAAGGCTGCGGGGGTTACCTGTAGAAGCGGGGGTGGAGGAGGGCCTGTTGTTTAGCCTGTCACCAAGGCGGCATGAGCTGCAGCGAGCTCCTCTTTCCGCCGCCGGCGCCATGACAACTGCACTGGAAGCCTGGCGGGCAACAAACCAGCCTCTTCCACTTCCCCGCCCCTCACTCCTCAATCTCTCCCAGCCCAGCAACAGCCTCAACATGCTCGATCCCGCCGATCACCTACGCTCTCGGTTTCTTGTTCATCCTGATTTCCTAAAACTCATTTTCTCGCCCTTGTTCCAAAAAACTCAAAAATGATGTAAATTCTTCTTCGCTTGTTTGTAGTCTCCTCCACTGTAAACTGATAGATATGGGCCTGGAAAAAACCTACTGTTTGCATTTGTAGAAAATGATAAGGCGGGTAAGAAATAAGAAGAAAAGAAGAAGAAAAATAATGGAAGAGCAGGAAAGGATGGCCTAGGTCGAACAGCATGGAGGGCGGGGCGAGGACTGAGCGGAGTCTGGAGAGCAGCAGCAGTCGACTGAGCCCCGTCGTCCCCCCGCCGCCCGAAGCCGATCCCACCCCTCGCATCGGCCTACCCTCCGAGGAGAGGGACAAGCCCAAATGGATGTGGCCCCTCCCTTAGGCCTCCCATAGCCAGCTCAGGCAAATAGAGGCCAAATCTAGGTGCTGCTGCGGCTGCGTTCACGTCCGCACGGGCTGCATCATCATCGCCATCGTGGAAATTCTCATCCTCTGCCAGCTGATGATCTTCAGCTTCACCAACTGGGACGCTGGCAGGTGAAAGCGGCATAGAATGAGCCTGGCCCTTTCAGCAGAGCTAAGGAGATTGGAGGGAAAAATACGAAGAGTACAACCCCATCTTCGCGGCAGTGATCAAGCACGGCTACCTCCTCCCCTTCTTCATCGGCCAACTCCTCTGGACAGCCTCCAATCTGGTCCTCCTTCTGGGCGCCAAAGTTCTCGTCGCCCACGCACTCCTCCCTCACATCGCCATCAAGGCACCACCATCACTTCAAGGCCAGGGAGAGTAGAGTAATGTTTGCAGATAGTGATGATAGTAGCCGGCGGGGCTCTGACGGTGATGTGTCTGCTGAATATCCGATCAGCGGAGGAGATCTCCTGGGAGCTGATCACCAGCATTGCCCTCTTCTCCACCCTCCTCCTCCTGGAAACCTACGCCACCTTCCTCATCCTCAAGTGCTACCGCTTCATTCGAGCTATCAGCCTCTGCATCCAGGCTCAAAAAGTCCTCCCTCCTACTTCTCATCCACCCCTCCACCGCTTCATTTCACTTGACTGGCACAGGTCTACCTGGCCTTTGCCAACGCGCAGGCCAAGGATCGAACTCGCAAGCGACTGGTGGGGAAAAATACTCGGGTGGCTTCCATCGGATTCGATCACACTCCCCCCGCCAGCCCGCTGCCTACCGGCTTCCCCGCTACAGACCTCTACCAATTTCCTCTTCCTACCTCCAATCTCAGCAGCCTCACTTCCACTGCCTCCACCTCCCTCAGCACCGCCCAACTTGAAGAGCCCGACTGCTGAACACACAGGCCCCAGCTATCGTTTGTGTCAATTCCTGCTTCCAATTCAATCCTCCCGCCAAAGTTTCGAGCTAGCTTTTCTGATAATGGAGCCTCCTTGTTCAGTGTGCTTTAGCCGCCTACGGATTAGCCGCATTACGTCTTTGCTTCGCCTTTTAGCATTATATTGATGCGGTTGTTTTGAAGAGGCACTGATGCGTTTGTTTTGACTACCGCCTACATGGCCACTTTACCCTGATTGATCATCTCCTTTCCTCCAATCCGAATATGTCCCATGTTCGTCGAAATTTCTAAGCAGGTATTGGAAGAGAACTGACTTTGTTTGCCAAAGCAATCAGAGTGTGACGGGAGAACTGCACAGACGCTCAGCTCACACGCACCCAAAAGCATTGCTTGCCTGTCCTGTGATAGGAGCAATAAAAGAGTCACCTCTAACTGCCCTGCCCAAAGCACCTCCTTTTCACACCCCAACTGCTTTGCTCCGCATTACTGGCAGTAACTTCTTTTTTTCCACCTTTTTCACTCCTGCTTAATTTCAAGCTCAACAAAGATGCCTAGAAAAGAAGGAAGAATGGGGAATGGCCTGGAAAGACCGCCTCCCTGGACTCCCAGAAAATCCCTCTCCTCTCCTGCCTTCAACCAAAAGTTTCACCAGCACTCCTTCTGCTGCTGAATAATTAGTGCCCACGTCGTCAGAATGTCCTCCGTCTCTCTGAGCGCACTGGATGCGTTGGCGAAGACGCGGGAAAGCGAAGCCTACAGCGCCGTGGACTATGAGCTGGACCAGTTTACGGGCCTGACCACATTCCACGGCCTTGTCCGCCTCTACAAAGCCAGTTGGAAATTCAAGGTCCTCCTTCTCCGTCCTCGCTTTGATGGCTGAGCAGAGCTGAGAGCAGGTCTTCTGGCTGCTCGTCATCTGCGCAGCCATGGGCGCATTTTGCTACCAAGTCCTCCAGCTGCTCGATATGCTCGCCTCCCGCCCCACCGTCACTGAAGTCCGCTTCAATCTCACCGAGAACGGCGTCGACTTTCCCGTTCCTTTCTTTCTCCCATCCTCTCTCCTCCCATCTCACCTCCCTCTAGGTCGTCACCATCTGCAACTACAACTCCGTCTTCAAGGGCGGGCTGCAAGGCAGGGGCCCTTTCTGCTAGCAGGAGAGTGTGAGGAAGGAAAGTAGGGGAATTAGAGCAGAACAAAAGCGGGGACCTGAGCCTGGAGGTGCTGGAGTACATCCTCATGTCCTACCTGCCCATGGAGAGCCTTTTCGACTACTATCCCAACGCTACACTAAGGCGCATGGACGCTGCTTTCGAGGCCTACAAATTATGTCACCCTCAATTCTCCGTCTACAGCTTCTTTCAGGCAACTGGGTTCATTTTTTTCTTAAGCAAAACAAATTTTCTTACCTTTTTAAATTTATCTTTTTAATCAGAATAAAATGATAACAAAATATATGGTTGAATTTGAGACGGAAATTGTAAAGGCGTGAAAGTTGAAGGCAGAAGTGCTCAGACATGTTCCTAGAGTGCTCGTTCGCGGGTCGCAACTTTCCCTGCTGTCACTATGCCCTGCCCGTCATGACAGGTCATTCTAGCCCTCTTCTAGTCTCACCCATGGGAGCCTAATAGAGCAACTTGGGGGCAGTTAGATTTGGGCCAGTGCTACCAGTTCCGGCACTTCCCCAGCAGCAACAGCAAGCACTACGTATCCGGCGTCTTCTACGGCCTCCAGCTCATACTCAACGTCGACAGAGCACAATATGCCCGTCTGCATTTTACGCCAGGGGCAGACTGTCGCTGCAATTATTGTCCGCCCTGCAGCGGTGTTCCTGCAAAACTTCTTCGAGGAGGGCTTTCGCTTCTACGTTCATGCTCACGGGTCCCTGCCATA
>JASANA010011855.1:0-25243 GCA_030248095.1 Ptycholaimellus sp. GST1_10 | reverse complement strand
CGGCTGAGAATTGCACACAAGACTTGAGTTTTTTTGTTCACAATTCATGTATGCTGGTTCTAAATCTGTGCTTACTTTTGAATTTGGTTGAGAAACCACAGACTTTTCCTTTTGAGTCAAGAATTGTCATGTTGAATGGCTGAAAATTGCCCACAAGACTTGAGTTTTTTTGTTCACAATTCATAACTGCTGATTCTAAATATGTGTTTACTTTTGAATTTGGTTGAGAAACCACAGACTTTTCCTTTTGCTTAATTTTAGGATTTTGCTACATGTTAAGATGCTCCGCGGTCACCTATTGCGCTTTGCGCCATATACTTGTTTTATAAAAATAATGTTTCAAATGCTCCGGGACCGGTTCCACTCATCCAGATCTTTCTAAAATGTTATTACCTTTCAGCAAAAAAAACTTTGTCCAAATACGTTGAGAATTCGCCATTTCTCAACATACTCCATTTTTAACCTTTCTACCCAATAAAATAATGTTTCAAATGCTCCGGGACCAGTTCCACCCATCCAAATCTTTCTAAAATATTACTACCTGTCAGCAAAAAAATTTTGTCCAAATCCGTTGAGAATTCGCCATTTCTCAACATGACCCATTTTTCAACATTTCGACCAAAAATAAGCAATGTTTCAAATTCTCGTAGTCTGGTTCCAACCCTCCAGATCTTCCTAAAGTTCTATTACCTTTCAGGAAAAAAAGTTTGTCCCAATCCGTTGAGAGATGCCATTTCTCAGCAAACCCCATTTTTCAACCTTTCTACCCAAAAAAGTAATGTTTCAAATGATCTGGGACCGTTTCCACCCATCCAGATCGTTCTAAAATGTTATTACCTTTCAGCAAAAAAAAGTTTGTCCAAATCCGTCAAGAATTCGCCATTTCTCAACATACTCCATTTTTAACCTTTCTACCCAAGACAAGTAATGTTTCAAATGTTCAAATTCCGGGTCCACACCTCCAGATCTTCCTAAAATTTTATTGGCTTTCAGGAAAAAGTTTGTCAAAATTTATTAAGAATTTGCCCGTGGACAGCATTTCCAGAAACATTATATATATATAACGACAAAAGTTTAGTAACCTCTATAGACCGCGGAGCGGCCCTTTGGGCCGCTTTGCAGTCAAAAATGTTCTCAACAGTTGACTGCTATTTATTAACTGGTAACGTTTGTTATTTTACGACAAGTTTTTGCTAATTGCCGCAAAAAATCAACTATAAAAGCCTCTACTTTGTAGCAGCTATACGCTCTTTGCCTATGCTTAACTAATTGAAACAACTTTTAGCAACCATTAGCAAGCAAACATTCCACGAGAAATACTTGGAAAGAATATTTGATATAATGCATGATTTGATTTGTGCTAGCAAGATATCAATGGCCGAATATGTCAATAGCAGCGCCATGGTGCCAGTAATCAACACTAAATGTGTGGTCTCCGCTTGGGCGTTGTTGCTACCCAAGTCAAAACGGCTGATGAACAGAATCCCCCCAAGGCTTCTACCCCCCAAGCTTTTACCCCCCCCCCACCTGTGAAGTATCCCTCCACGTAAGTATCTCCCCCAAAATCAGTAATCTATGTACGTATGGTTATGCTTTCAAGGCGATTTTTGGTGTTTTTGCACTTGGGGGGGATCCTGGTCATTGATTTCGGTGAACAGTATCTCCCCCCAAATGCCAAAATCCCTTGATTGATGACCAGTATCCCTTCACCAAGTGGCATTTGGGGGGGGGGGATAGTGGTCACCATACTCAAATACTGATCTTGCTTGTATCTTGCGCTTAGTCACACCCGCAGCATAGTTGATAACCTCAAGAATACAAGGCAAAATTTGGGGGGGCAAAAGTTGGGTAGAAGCCTTGGGGGGGGGGGGCAAAACTCTTGGTTGATCCAAAACTGGCTTGATTGGCCAGTAAAAGCCTTGGGGGGGATCCTGGTTATCAGCCGTCAAAACAGCTTTATTGGGATCATTTTCAAGGTCACGGTTGGCGAGTGACTTCAGTCAACTTAAAGTTCTGGTGTTTCTCAAATTGTGGAATGAAAGTTTGAGTGTTGGCAGCATACTTGTATGAAATCAGATGCTTAGGGAAAAGCGTCGGCGTATGTGGACATTAAATTAAGACTTATGGCGACATGTGGACATTAATTAGCACAAAAAGGAAAAAGTTAACAAAATTTTGCAGTTTTTGCATTTTTTTTAGTTTTCTGAGCTGCCAGATGAAAATTTTCTGTCTTGGCAAAATGTGGTACTGAAGTGTGATGCAGGTTAAGGGGCGTTGCAATTATTTATTCCAGCGTTGTCAACTGCAGAATTTATTACTACTATTCTGTAGGTTGGGCCGGCGATTAGTCGCTTGTGTTTCTGGATCACATGTGTCAGGAAGGTTTGTGAGACGTGTCCTGGAGATGGAGCACATGCATTCTGCTATACAGCAGATGGAAGTGACGTGACATAGAAGGACAGGTCGGGTGAGAATGCCCAGGTCTGATCTGGATTTGAGACCACAGGGAGAGCATGAGAGTATGGGCCACCCTGTCGGTGATTAATCGCATGTGTTTCTAGGGGGCCAGAACACTCCCGGACTACTTTTTGGGACCGCCCAAAATGGGCGGGCCCAAAATTTTTTTGGAGGCTTATCTTGGCCGTAGCGACCGATAGGGAGCTACTACGGCTACCACCATAAGTCGTGGAGTACCAAGGACTCTCAATAGTACCAGGAGTCGGGCGTAGCCAACACAAGAACTTCAGAAAAACCCCCGGGAACGTTCTGAACTTGCGCAAACGTCCGGGAACGGGGTGGAGGGGTTTCTAGATCGCATGTGATGAATGTTGGAAGGTTTATGAGACGTGTCTTGACGATTGAGCGCGTGCGCGTACAGCAGATAGAGCTGACGTGGTCATAGAAGGACAGGTTGGAAGAGAATGCTTAGACCTGATCTGGATTGGAGACCAGAGGGGAGAGTGTGGGAGGTTTAGCCAAGCACCTATGGGTTGCGCAGCATATTTTTGTATGTTTATATTTTCATAAATTTACACCGAAGTTTATATTTTCGCAGACATGCAGACACAAATAGCATAATGACACACAATTTCAATCAATAATGTACTGCTAAGTAGAGTAGTAGAATGTGTCAAGATAATTCTCGACAAAAAGGAGTGAAGTTGGCATTTCAGTCCTGAGCACACTGCCAGTTCCAAAGCAGCAGTTTTGGAGATCTACTTGGTCACGGCATTATCAGCCAAGTCTGAGATAGCGGTATGAGATTAAGATAGCAGCTGTAGAAGAAGACTTAGACTGGTCCACAAAACATACAGCGATTTTAGACTGCACCAAATGCTGGAAAATGGACGAAACCTCCACGATTCACATGTCTGCTTTTAGCTGACAACGTAGCTAACTGCGCTCCTAACTACACCGCTCGAAGAACTCACGTTCGTTTAGGCTGCACCCTATGATTCCAGTCGCATCCGGAGCCCAAAAACTTTACCAAGACTGCAGTTCAGCACGTTTCTGGCTGTGCTCAAATTCAGTCCTGTGCCTCGTGCAACAAAGGATTCAGCAGATGAGGACATTCCGCAAAGCACCCACTCAATGCTTCACCGGACATTTGATTGTTCCTGATTGGTAGCCAATCGACCTTTCATGATTAAAAATTTTCCAAAAAAATATTAATTTCATGGATTAAAATGGGCAATATCAGGCAAGGAAGCAGAGAGGCAAAACCAAGGGCGCCGGCAAAGTGTTTTTGGAGACTTATTCGCAATAACTGGTCTAGAAGAATGAAATTAGAGTCATGTTAAAGCCACTCTGGATTTTACGGCCCTGATTATATTGTTTTGCCTAAATATTGCCGAAACCATTTGCCTTTAGTATTGTGCCCAATTAAACACACTTCTTTGCTTATTCATATTCGATTCTTTTATGCGCTTGGTCCAGTATTCGCAGGCACTATTCAGTGCTTGATATATTCCAGCAATGAATAAAGGGTCATTACAATACCTAAGGAGGGGGAGTACAGCCGTTATCACAAGCATTTTTTCAATTAATTGTCACCAATCACCGGGCTTTTTGGTAGGGGAGGAGAGATGAAAGGCTGCGGAAACTGCACAGCTATCTGGAAATTCAAACAAAATCTCCATTCAATAAAAACGAAATTTCAACGTAATCTTACTTACTGCAGGAAGAAACTTGACGACATAACTTCTGAGTATTTTCAAATAAAAATGAGAGGTTTTAATAAATAGTAAAGATCTTGAATACTTTACCATCTAAAAGTATCCACCAGACATGCAGACATCGCAGTATTCGATAGTGGCCACAAGGTCCTTTTTGCATCCTTCCAGGAAGCGAATTCGGACGCTGCTCACATCATCTTTCATCACGGGAACCGTCGTATTCGTTGCCTGTTCCACCAAATCGCTTTGTTTGAACAAGTTAGCATAAACGTAATTGAAGAAAGGCTCTCGATAAGGAACTGAACAATTGCGATAAGAACCAAGAAACGTGTCTGAGGTGAGTAAAAGAGCACCAACCACAGTCATAGGGCTGACAGCTGGAGATCCTAGCTGGGTGATCTGGAGCTGGACGGAGTCGCACTTGGGCTTGTTGGGCTTGGGCTTGGCTGGACTGGGCTTGGAGGGGTTGGAGGGCTTGGACTTCTTCTTCCTCACAAGGATGGAGTTGAGGCAAAGGGGCTGATTGCTGCTGACGAGCTTGTCCTTCGGATTCACGTTGAAGGGCTCCACTGTCAGCTCCTCTGTACATGCCGCCCAGCTTCAGCTCGTACTGTCAATCACTGGGCACAATAGTGTAAAGGTCATTCAATGTAGATGATAGTTGCCCTGATACTTAATAGTCTCGCAATTGGGGCCCGGAAGAAAAGGTTATAAACGTTGAAAAAAATTCTGATAATCTTTTTTCACATAATGATCTCGAGAGCAGGTTTAAGTTTTGCTTGCTCTAGGATTAGCACAAAATGAAGCAAGAGCAAAAATCTGGCAACCGGTCCAAGTTCACCGATGGTGACGTCCTGGCAGACTGGGCTGGGAGGCATTGTGCTGGTCGTTGTTGTGCTTGGGGCCTCAGTAGTAGAAGTCGTCGTGGTTGAGGGACACTCGTCACAGACCTTGACTACCATGGAGCCAAACGGTGCTGCAATGCATATAGTCATCCGGACCACCGCAAACAGGCAATAACCAGTTTGGTACATTTTGAGTTTTTTGTTGCTGGCTCTTAGCAAGGGTGGGCAATGGAATTTTGCTTTGGAGGAGAATAAGCAGGGAAATCATTTTGTTTTGCGTTTCCCCCCTTTTTCTTCTATATCCACCACTTGATTTTAGGGCGGGTGATATATAGTACGTTGATTGATGTTTTTCACGTGCATTATCGCGACGTTGCCTATCAATCGATTCGTTGGCTGCCCAGAGCTGATAGTCTGCAAAGCCGAAGCTTGTAAAGAAGGTAGTAAGACAAGACAAGAGTAGAACAAACAATTTCGTCAAACGGTGGATCGTCCGAAAAAGCTTTGTCCTCAAAAACGGCTTGAACGCTGTGGGCTTGGTCATCTGAGGTGTGGAAGATGATCGATACAACACACTGCGATGGACTCATTAAAAACAGTAGATCATTCTGAATCCTTTGGATGCTGCCGATGAAAACGCCGACTTTAATCTGAAACCAATTCAGCTTAATTTGTTCAATGGGGTTGTGATGGAATTTTCTAACCATTGGGGCTGGCAGGTTTTCTAGATCAGTTACATTAAACTCCCGGCACTTGGGTTGATCTGAAGTCGCTTGGGCTCCGATTGCCTGTCAGTTTCGCAATGATAGCCCAAGGGTTAATGCGGGAAAAGACAAATGAACGAGCAGAAGCAGTAGTTGGAGGGTGAGGAGCATGGTAAAAGCCGGTCGTTCTTCAACTTCTGAGAGAGCATAACAATGCGGGCTCTTTTATAGCCGGCTGCTCTTGGTGTTTCTGGGTGGTATAAGACCCATCTGCCTGGTTTGTCACTCGATAAAGCTGCCGCATCATCATAAAATCATGTGGCTATAGCATTTTCTAGGACATCTAGCACATACCTCATGCTTTTCGAATCAGCCCACCAACGTCGGTTGCCACATCCCCAAATGCCTCAACTGAATTCCTCTTCTCGCCCCTCTGTCCAGCGCATTTCTTTCACCTTGAGTGTTCTAGGCATCGTATATGCTGTCATGGAAACTTCATATGAAGGTCCTCACAATTTGCGGTAGCACCACACACCGCAGACCACAAACACAAACACCATATGCTTTATGCTGAAGAAGAGCAGTTGAACTAAAATTGGACTGGCGCGAGGGAACAAAGCAAACCGTCAGCGCCCAGCCACTCTTTTCGACCCATGTGTTTGGAGCTTGAGGGGCATTGCTAGATCTTAAAAGCAATAACCCTCAAAACCTAGATAAGGCTCCAGCTCCTCACTGATTCTTTAATCTTTATTATTCTTTTTGCATTAGAAAGAACATAATAAAATTGACCAAAACTCGCTAAAAATCGCTAAAAGTTGGAGAATCAGACAGAAATTTGTTGAAACCCATTTGTCCGAAGTCCGAACTCCTCCTCCTTCACCGCATCTACTCAATCCTCCTTCACCGCATCTACTCAATCCTCCTTCACCGCATCTACTCAATGGACGATAGTAGGTGTATCTGGTACCACCGGCAAGCCAAATGTGGGTCTCTTTTCTGCAAAAATTGAAAATGCAAAGAAATGCAAAAGCTTCCACCTGCATTTTGCACCTGGACCACCTGCAATTTGTTTTAGCGCGCATTGGAAAGAGCCACTGAACTGCGCGCTGAAACAAAATGCAATTGTCTTTGAAGCAGATTCCACTAGTAGTAGATGTATTTCTTTAACTTTTTACTCGGGGCAATTTCAATTATTAGAGAAAAGAGAGCCACATTTGGCTTGCCGATGGCAGCATATATATTTAGTTTAGCATCTTTTTTTTTTTTTGAGGCTTTTTTGAATTTCAGAAAGAGTTGATAAAATTCTCATGCGCTTCTGATTGGCTTTTGAAGAATTTTTGACCGCGGAGCGGCCCGAAGGGCCGCTCTGCGGTCTATAGAGGTTATTCAACTTTTGTCCTCATATATATGTATATATATATATATATCTTATATAATACGGGTGATGCCATTTTCGGGATGGCCTCGGCGCCATATGGATTCTAAACCAATCCTGGCACATGATAGCTTTTTGGATAGATCTCAGTGAGTTCCCCAAAATATGTAGGGAAGTCCTCGCCATTTTTCCATTGAAAAAAATTGTGATTGAAAACGTTTTGATTTTTGCGAATTTTAGGTCTTTTTTAACTTTACTTCGCTCTAGCTCATTCAATTTTTGACTTTTCTTGTCGGACTTTCTTTTCAATTGAAGGCCAAACAATTCTGCTTAAGTTCTTTAATTTACTTTTTCACCTTTTTGGAATTAAAATATTGAAAAGTTCCAATGAGTAAAGCCAATTTTCGCGAGTTTGGCCTTACTCAGTGAGCTGATGTTGGAAGCTATTAATTTGTAGGGATATGCAGATGTTCAGTGCCAGAGGTCACTTATGTCTAAGTGCGAAGCTTACAGTCATTAAACCTAATAATTTATTTGACCACCTTTGATCAGTGGAGTTTTTAAGTCTGGTGTAACTTTGCTGAGATGTAAAATTAAACTATTTCCAGCAGTGATTCTTGATGCCCGTAATCAACAATGGATTTAATAGAAAAATGAAATGAAAAAATGATATAAATTAAATGAAAATGAATTAAATTAAATGGCTTCATATGCCGCGAAGGAGTGCAAAGTGTGGCCGCGCGAAGCGCGGCCATTGACCCATATTACTAGTATATATATATATGTGTCTGGAAATGCTGTCCACGGGCGAATTCTCAACGGATTGGGACAAACTTTTTTTTTTCCTGAAAGGTAATGCAATTTTAGGAAGATCTGGAGGGGTGGAACCGGATTCAGAGCATTTGAAACATTACTTTTATGGGTAGAAATGTTGAAACTTGGGTATGCTGTAAAAGGCCCAATTCCCAACGGATTTTGACAAACTTTTTTTTCACTGAAAGGTAATAAATTTTTAGGAACATTTGGAGGGGTAAAACAAGTCCCGAAGCATTTGAAACATTACTTTTTTGGGTAGAAAGGTTGCAAATTTGGGTATGCTGTAAAAGGCTCAATTCTCAACGGATTTTGACAAACTTTTTTTTTCCTGAAAGGTAATAAATTTTTAGGAAGATCTGGAGGGTTAGAACAAGTTCCAGAGCATTTGAAACATTACTTTATTAGGTAGAAAGGTTGAAAAATGGGGTATGTTGAGAAATGGCGAATTCTCAATGGATGTGGACAAACTATTTTTTGCTTAAAGGTAATAAAATTTAGGATGATCTGGAGGGGTGAAACTGGTCCCAAAGCATTTAAAACATTACTTTTCTGGGCAGAAAATGGGAAAATTGCAATATAAGGTTTTTGTGCTGTAATACCTGAAGTCTTGAGAATTGCACAGAATACTTGATTTTTTGTTCACAAGTCTTATATGTTAATTCTAAATCTGAGTTTACTTTTGAAATTAATTGAGATACCACAGACTTGCTTCTTTGAGTGACATAATTTCATATATAGGATGCGCTCCGCGGTCACCTATTGCGCTTTGCGCCATATACTTGTTTTCAGATGGTTGATACAAAAGTTTTTGATGAAATAAAGGAAAAGTGCTAAATGATAATATAAAAAATGTCAGCAATTGACTTTTCGGTTGCTGCTTTTCAACTATTCATTTTAGGGGGCTGAAAAATTGATGAGTTGAAGAGGCTTGTCGGATTTGCCAAATTTTTGTTGACTGCTCCCCTTTTGCTGGCTGTTCTTGGTGTTTTTGGGTAGCGTGACTCTTCATTCAAACACTCCCATGTCGCTGGACATTTAGTTGTTTAACAATCTGAGCCACACACACGTAAGGCTAAAACCATATTTTCGCTCCTCTTCATCTTGGGTGTTCTCAGCCTTGCTCAGATGTCACCTGACGTAAAATCTTTCGTCACAATCATCACATACCACACGCAATCATAATAAAAAATAGTGATCAAATCAAAATTTTCGTCAAAATCAAATTCAGTGATATATTTTGACTGCTTCTAGCAAAAAATCTCGCCTAGACGTCTGTTGAAGCTTTTTGCTCGGTGGGTAATTGGAGTTATTGCTGCAGTAGACTGACTGATTGCTCCATCAGAAAAACCTTTCCTGATGAGCCTTTCCCACCCAGCTAGTCTGGTTGGTGTCTGGCCTTTCTGAGCAGTTCGTTCTCGAGTATTCGGATTCGGTTCTCTCAAAATGCCAGGTTGGTTGCTGACTCTAGCCTGCAGCCTTCTTCTCCAACATCCTGTCCATGCCAGTAACTTTTGCGCTTGCCTGTGGCTTTGGTGAGTAGTGAAGTTGCAGTGTTCGAAATGTCCTCCTCCTGCCTCTATGCTGGCCCGCTCAGCGGCGTATGGATCCGCCCATTCAACACCACCATCGCGCTTACCACCACCGCCACCACCACGGACCCCAACCGTCCATCCTTTCTCAGACAGTGCAGGCCCCCCCTGGAAACAGTCCATGCAGATAAACTAGCGGCCTGTCTGGACGCATGCGACAGCCTGGCTGAGTGCAAGACCATCGCCACCAACGCACCAACGGAGAACGCCTGCTACCTCTACTCCAATGCCAACCTCATTCCTAATGCCGACCTTTCCCAGCCAGGTCTGGAGCTTCTGGGCAACTTCAACGTCTACATCCGCCAAGATCTAGCTGCGGCCAACCCGATGGTCTTTTTCTTGCATCTCTTCGATTGCTTACGAACGGGGCTTTGCAGCAGTCTGCTCCTACCGAAAGTCCGACCACAGCTTCGACGGCGGGGCTCAGATCCGGAAGCTGCTGGCCTTGGAAGACTGCCTTCGGGAGTGCGAGGCGGTGAAGGACTGCGTTGGCTTCAGCTACGGAACCATCGCCAGCAAAGAGTGCCGCCTCCACCTCCCACCCCTCCTAGACCCTCTGCACGGCATCAACCAAACCTTCTACCGACCCGACGCACCCAATGGCCCATGCTCCTACTTTGGTTGGTGGCTTTCGTGCTGTATGGTAGATAATAGAAGTGCGATTGCAGAACCGCCTGCGCTGACGACCAAGGTCGGACTTAAAACTTTTGTTAGGGGGAGGACAAAATTAGAAGAAAATTTTGTAGTGCTATTTTTTTAACTTCAAATGTATTCGAGTTCAGTCAAATTGCCAAAACATGAAAATAATTAGGACCTAAGAATTTTGAAAACCTTTCAATGAATCTTTTTGTGGGGAACTGAATCTCTTCTTAACTCCCCCTTCCCCCTCTATATCCGCCTCTGCTGAAGACTGAGGTGGTGGAAATCTCCGTGGCTGAACCAACGACGACTGACCAGACGCCTACCAATCCAGGTGGGCATCGACTTAATCATGTCCAACTTTAGAACCTGCTTTCAATATCTCTTAGCTTTAGCTCCATAATTTGGAAAAATTTGGTCGTTTAAAGAACCTCCAACGACGACGCCGAGTGCAGTAGCTGAGCCACCACTTCCGAAGACCACTGAAGCACCAACTGACCCTACCACCCCGGATACCTCAGAGCCCGATGGCTAGCTCACCTTTTCACTCTCCTAGACTCCTAGTCCACTCTTTCAGCCACCCCAACTGGAGCCCAAGCGACGCGTAGCCCCCTTGACGAGTGCCTGGCAAGAGCCCACGTGGTGGCCGAGGGCTTTTGCTTCACCATGGATTGGACCCTGGGCCTCTACACCGGCTCCCAACTCCGCGACTCCCCAACCTGCAGCAAGATCGGCGGCTTTCCAGCCGTCTTCCTCCAACGCAGCAGCCACGAAGCCATCCAGTCCGCCATCCGCGACCACTTCCAACGAGATCTCCTCGTGGGCCTCTTCAAAGACCCCCAGAGCCTGAGCAACTTGGAAGGCTGGGCCTGGCGAATGCCCAACGGCAGCAGCTACGCCCAACCGATGGCGGACATCCCCTGGACCAGCAACCAGCCGGACGGTGGTGCCAGGGGCGAGGTGAACGCGGCCTACTGGTTTGCAGCGGATGGCGGGGCCTACTTCAGCGACGTCTCTCCAACCAAGGCCAGGACAGCCCTCTGCATGTTCCCGCTTTCAGGTCAGCGCAATTTCTATCGCTTGTTCTGTGATATCGGGTATTTGGCTTGCAGATGTCAGGCCAAGCACGCCACCCACCTTGGATGCAACCCAACTGTTCCCGGCTTTAACTAAAGGTTACACCCCAATTTACAATCTATATCACATAGCGTAACAGAAGAGATCACATCATCGGATAGGGCTCATTTTTTCTTAAGCTTCAGGTTTTTTTACCTAAATTCTCTAAACTAAATTTTCGTGGGACTTTAAGCAAAGGTGATATTTGAGGTTGAAAATGCGCACTCTTGTTTTAGTCTAAATAAACTGGCGAAAAATTAGTCAAATTTTTTTTCTAAATTGCCTCTGACGGCCAACAGAAATCATGAGCCAGGGTTTGAGCACTCTTCCTTGAAAAATATGCAAATGAAAAACATTATGGTCAAAATATTTCCTAGTATCTTGACTCTGAATTTCAGGAGTCTCTGGGTGAGTGGGGGAGGGCTCTTTTTGTAGAGTGTCCCCTGTCGAGAAGATATGCTTGAGCTAAATCTTATAGCCTCGTGTTTCCGGCTGGCCGGGCGCGCCGCTTTCCCGGATCATTTGAAACATAACTTTTTTAGGTAGAAAGGTTGAAAAATGGGGTATGTTGAGAGCTCCGCGGTCACCTATTGCGCTCTGCGCCATATACTTGTTTGTCAAAAGAGGACCCCCCCCCCAATTCGACCACGGCGCGTCGATTGAGCCTATTTGCAGAGCTCTCTGACGTCTGTGTGACGAGCTACAGCCTGCCAAACTTTGGGAAAGCTGCAATTGGTTGTGTTGCTCGATAAGAGGGGCTTGGCGCTACCGCTCCGCTAACGCTCCGCTCGCGCAAGCCCAATAAGTAAATTGAATGTGACCCTCTGGGAGTATTTGCCGGGTAGTGGATAGGTGCTGGTGTTCTTCTCAGCCATGCAGGGCGGGAAGGGAGCTCCGAGTAGCTGGATATCCGTGTAACCGAACAGGTAGTGGCTTTCGAAACCTGCCGGTGCCTCCATCCCATCCGCATAGGCCAATGGATAAATCTGAATTCCATTTCATCCTTCCTCATTACCATACAGTGAAAAAATGAACCTCTCGATCGTGTATGAGCATTCGAGCTCCGACCGTCTCGCTCATACTCATATATTCATCACGATCAATCTTCATCGTCAGTTTTAGGCCTAACAAAAAACTTTTATTCGCCTCAAAAAACTGAGTAAAAAAAACCCTACCATCACCAATGTCCACAGCCCCAACGGTGACGTTCTGCTCCCAGGTGTAGCACATGCCGTAGCGTCGATCGGGGATGGGCGTGAAGTCCTTGTTCATGTCGCAGGGCACCCCATTGTACTCGCAGCTCATCACTAGCTCGTCCAGTGATGCTCCTGCAATTGTTCATTTTCAGATGTCAATTGGTTGGTTGGTATGGAAAAATGGAGGAACCAGCTTCTTTGAGCTCCTCATCGCTGACTTTGGCCAGAATGGTGGGCATGAGGTCTTTTATGATGCCGTTGATGACCGCTGACCGACGAGCCCAGCTCATTTCCGCTTCGGTTATGCCTTCCGTAGCCGCAATCTCCGCCATCTGCCAAAAATCGATTTATAGAATTTTGTTTTACATTTTTTGAAGTTCTAAATAACAAAATTTAAATATAAAAATTTCAAAATAGCATATTAGTCGAATGTTTCGAACTTGTAATGATATTTTTCAATCGAATACCAAAATTAAAAATATTCAAATTATATTGGCACAGACAGAACCTTGGCCTCGAAGGCGAGATGTAGATATTCTTCGGTTTTCGTGGCGCGCTCCATGTATTCTTCTGGGGAAATATTATCTGCTGCTTCCGGGTGGTATTGGAAAGGTTCCGAGTTCGCCGGCTTTCGCGTAGTGGTGGCTTTCGTAGCTTCTTTCTTTGTGGTAGGGAGAATGTTGGCAGGCTGAGTGGGTTCTGGATCTTGGATAGTTGTGATTTTTAGCTCTTGGTAGTAGCTAATATCTGTGTTCTCTTGAGGCTTAGTGGGGGTGACTACTTCTGACAATAGTGAATGAGGCCCTTCCCCCACTGTCGCCCATGAGACTCCTGAAAATTAGCGAGAAGTCAAAAATTTGTTTCGAGGAAATATTTTGACCATAATGTTTTTCATTTGACATATTTTCAAAGGAAGAGTATCAAAAAAACCCTGGCTCAATGAATTTCTGTTGGACACAGATCAGAGGCAATTTAGAAAAAAAATTTGACTAATTTTTCGCCAGTTAATTAGGCTAACCCAAGAGTGCACATTTTCAACCTCAAATATCTCCTGTGCTTAACGTCCCACGAACCATTAGTTTAGGGAATTTAGGTAAAAAAACCTGAAGCTTAAGAAAAAATGAGCCCTATCTGATGATGTGATCTCCTCTGCTACGCTATGTGATATAGATTGGAAATTGGGTGGTAACCTTTAGTTAAAGCCGGGAACAGTTGGGTTGCATCCAAGGTGGGTGGCGTGCTTGGCCTGACATCTGCAAGCCAAATACCCGATATCACAGAACAAGCGATAGAAATTGCGCTGACCTGAAAGCGGGAACATGCAGAGGGCTGTCCTGGCCTTGGTTGGAGAGACGTCGCTGAAGTAGGCCCCGCCATCCGCTGCAAACCAGTAGGCCGCGTTCACCTCGCCCCTGGCACCACCGTCCGGCTGGTTGCTGGTCCAGGGGATGTCCGCCATCGGTTGGGCGTAGCTGCTGCCGTTGGGCATTCGCCAGGCCCAGCCTTCCAAGTTGCTCAGGCTCTGGGGGGTCTTCGAAGAGGCCCACGAGGAGATCTCGTTGGAAGTGGTCGCGGATGGCGGACTGGATGGCTTCGTGGCTGCTGCGTTGGAGGAAGACGGCTGGAAAGCCGCCGATCTTGCTGCAGGTTGGGGAGTCGCGGAGTTGGGAGCCGGTGTAGAGGCCCAGGGTCCAATCCATGGTGAAGCAAAAGCCCTCGGCCACCACGTGGGCTCTTGCCAGGCACTCGTCAAGGGGGCTACGCGTCGCTTGGGCTCCAGTTGGGGTGGCTGAAAGAGTGGACTAGGAGTCTAGGAGAGTGAAAAAAGGTGAGCTAGCCATCGGGCTCTGAGGTATCCGGGGTGGTAGGGTCAGTTGGTGCTTCAGTGGTCTTCGGAAGTGGTGGCTCAGCTACTGCACTCGGCGTCGTCGTTGGAGGTTCTTTAAACGACCAAATTTTTCCAAATTATGGAGCTAAAGCTAAGAGATATTGAAAGCAGGTTCTAAAGTTGGACATGATTAAGTCGATGCCCACCTGGATTGGTAGGCGTCTGGTCAGTCGTCGTTGGTTCAGCCACGGAGATTTCCACCACCTCAGTCTTCAGCAGAGGCGGATATAGAGGGGGAAGGGGGAGTTAAGAAGAGATTCAGTTCCCCACAAAAAGATTCATTGAAAGGTTTTCAAAATTCTTAGGTCCTAATTATTTTCATGTTTTGGCAATTTGACTGAACTCGAATACATTTGAAGTTAAAAAAATAGCACTACAAAATTTTCTTTTAATTTTGTCCTCCCCCTAACAAAAGTTTTAAGTCCGACCTTGGTCGTCAGCGCAGGCGGTTCTGCAATCGCACTTCTATTATCTACCATACAGCACGAAAGCCACCAACCAAAGTAGGAGCATGGGCCATTGGGTGCGTCGGGTCGGTAGAAGGTTTGGTTGATGCCGTGCAGAGGGTCTAGGAGGGGTGGGAGGTGGAGGCGGCACTCTTTGCTGGCGATGGTTCCGTAGCTGAAGCCAACGCAGTCCTTCACCGCCTCGCACTCCCGAAGGCAGTCTTCCAAGGCCAGCAGCTTCCGGATCTGAGCCCCGCCGTCGAAGCTGTGGTCGGACTTTCGGTAGGAGCAGACTGCTGCAAAGCCCCGTTCGTAAGCAATCGAAGAGATGCAAGAAAAAGACCATCGGGTTGGCCGCAGCTGAGATCTTGGCGGATGTAGACGTTGAAGTTGCCCAGAAGCTCCAGACCTGGCTGGGAAAGGTCGGCATTAGGAATGAGGTTGGCATTGGAGTAGAGGTAGCAGGCGTTCTCCGTTGGTGCGTTGGTGGCGATGGTCTTGCACTCAGCCAGGCTGTCGCATGCGTCCAGACAGGCCGCTAGTTTATCTGCATGGACTGTTTCCAGGGGGGGCCTGCACTGTCTGAGAAAGGATGGACGGTTGGGGTCCGTGGTGGTGGCGGTGGTGGTAAGCGCGATGGTGGTGTTGAATGGGCGGATCCATACGCCGCTGAGCGGGCCAGCATAGAGGCAGGAGGAGGACATTTCGAACACTGCAACTTCACTACTCACCAAAGCCACAGGCAAGCGCAAAAGTTACTGGCATGGACAGGATGTTGGAGAAGAAGGCTGCAGGCTAGAGTCAGCAACCAACCTGGCATTTTGAGAGAACCGAATCCGAATACTCGAGAACGAACTGCTCAGAAAGGCCAGACACCAACCAGACTAGCTGGGTGGGAAAGGCTCATCAGGAAAGGTTTTTCTGATGGAGCAATCAGTCAGTCTACTGCAGCAATAACTCCAATTACCCACCGAGCAAAAAGCTTCAACAGACGTCTAGGCGAGATTTTTTGCTAGAAGCAGTCAAAATATATCACTGAATTTGATTTTGACGAAAATTTTGATTTGATCACTATTTTTTATTATGATTGCGTGTGGTATGTGATGATTGTGACGAAAGATTTTACGTCAGGTGACATCTGAGCAAGGCTGAGAACACCCAAGATGAAGAGGAGCGAAAATATGGTTTTAGCCTTACGTGTGTGTGGCTCAGATTGTTAAACAACTAAATGTCCAGCGACATGGGAGTGTTTGAATGAAGAGTCACGCTACCCAAAAACACCAAGAACAGCCAGCAAAAGGGGAGCAGTCAACAAAAATTTGGCAAATCCGACAAGCCTCTTCAACTCATCAATTTTTCAGCCCCCTAAAATGAATAGTTGAAAAGCAGCAACCGAAAAGTCAATTGCTGACATTTTTTATATTATCATTTAGCACTTTTCCTTTATTTCATCAAAAACTTTTGTATCAACCATCTGAAAACAAGTATATGGCGCAAAGCGCAATAGGTGACCGCGGAGCGCATCCTATATATGAAATTATGTCACTCAAAGAAGCAAGTCTGTGGTATCTCAATTAATTTCAAAAGTAAACTCAGATTTAGAATTAACATATAAGACTTGTGAACAAAAAATCAAGTATTCTGTGCAATTCTCAAGACTTCAGGTATTACAGCACAAAAACCTTATATTGCAATTTTCCCATTTTCTGCCCAGAAAAGTAATGTTTTAAATGCTTTGGGACCAGTTTCACCCCTCCAGATCATCCTAAATTTTATTACCTTTAAGCAAAAAATAGTTTGTCCACATCCATTGAGAATTCGCCATTTCTCAACATACCCCATTTTTCAACCTTTCTACCTAATAAAGTAATGTTTCAAATGCTCTGGAACTTGTTCTAACCCTCCAGATCTTCCTAAAAATTTATTACCTTTCAGGAAAAAAAAAGTTTGTCAAAATCCGTTGAGAATTGAGCCTTTTACAGCATACCCAAATTTGCAACCTTTCTACCCAAAAAAGTAATGTTTCAAATGCTTCGGGACTTGTTTTACCCCTCCAAATGTTCCTAAAAATTTATTACCTTTCAGTGAAAAAAAAGTTTGTCAAAATCCGTTGGGAATTGGGCCTTTTACAGCATACCCAAGTTTCAACATTTCTACCCATAAAAGTAATGTTTCAAATGCTCTGAATCCGGTTCCACCCCTCCAGATCTTCCTAAAATTGCATTACCTTTCAGGAAAAAAAAAGTTTGTCCCAATCCGTTGAGAATTCGCCCGTGGACAGCATTTCCAGACACATATATATATATACTAGTAATATGGGTCAATGGCCGCGCTTCGCGCGGCCACACTTTGCACTCCTTCGCGGCATATGAAGCCATTTAATTTAATTCATTTTCATTTAATTTATATCATTTTTTCATTTCATTTTTCTATTAAATCCATTGTTGATTACGGGCATCAAGAATCACTGCTGGAAATAGTTTAATTTTACATCTCAGCAAAGTTACACCAGACTTAAAAACTCCACTGATCAAAGGTGGTCAAATAAATTATTAGGTTTAATGACTGTAAGCTTCGCACTTAGACATAAGTGACCTCTGGCACTGAACATCTGCATATCCCTACAAATTAATAGCTTCCAACATCAGCTCACTGAGTAAGGCCAAACTCGCGAAAATTGGCTTTACTCATTGGAACTTTTCAATATTTTAATTCCAAAAAGGTGAAAAAGTAAATTAAAGAACTTAAGCAGAATTGTTTGGCCTTCAATTGAAAAGAAAGTCCGACAAGAAAAGTCAAAAATTGAATGAGCTAGAGCGAAGTAAAGTTAAAAAAGACCTAAAATTCGCAAAAATCAAAACGTTTTCAATCACAATTTTTTTCAATGGAAAAATGGCGAGGACTTCCCTACATATTTTGGGGAACTCACTGAGATCTATCCAAAAAGCTATCATGTGCCAGGATTGGTTTAGAATCCATATGGCGCCGAGGCCATCCCGAAAATGGCATCACCCGTATTATATAAGATATATATATATATACATATATATGAGGACAAAAGTTGAGTAACCTCTATAGACCGCAGAGCGGCCCTTCGGGCCGCTCCGCGGTCAAAAATTCTTCAAAAGCCAATCAGAAGCGCATGAGAATTTTATCAACTCTTTCTGAAATTCAAAAAAGCCTCAAAAAAAAAAAGATGCTAAACTAAATATATATGCTGCCATCGGCAAGCCAAATGTGGCTCTCTTTTCTCTAATAATTGAAATTGCCCCGAGTAAAAAGTTAAAGAAATACATCTACTACTAGTGGAATCTGCTTCAAAGACAATTGCATTTTGTTTCAGCGCGCAGTTCAGTGGCTCTTTCCAATGCGCGCTAAAACAAATTGCAGGTGGTCCAGGTGCAAAATGCAGGTGGAAGCTTTTGCATTTCTTTGCATTTTCAATTTTTGCAGAAAAGAGACCCACATTTGGCTTGCCGGTGGTACCAGATACACCTACTATCGTCCATTGAGTAGATGCGGTGAAGGAGGATTGAGTAGATGCGGTGAAGGAGGATTGAGTAGATGCGGTGAAGGAGGAGGAGTTCGGACTTCGGACAAATGGGTTTCAACAAATTTCTGTCTGATTCTCCAACTTTTAGCGATTTTTAGCGAGTTTTGGTCAATTTTATTATGTTCTTTCTAATGCAAAAAGAATAATAAAGATTAAAGAATCAGTGAGGAGCTGGAGCCTTATCTAGGTTTTGAGGGTTATTGCTTTTAAGATCTAGCAATGCCCCTCAAGCTCCAAACACATGGGTCGAAAAGAGTGGCTGGGCGCTGACGGTTTGCTTTGTTCCCTCGCGCCAGTCCAATTTTAGTTCAACTGCTCTTCTTCAGCATAAAGCATATGGTGTTTGTGTTTGTGGTCTGCGGTGTGTGGTGCTACCGCAAATTGTGAGGACCTTCATATGAAGTTTCCATGACAGCATATACGATGCCTAGAACACTCAAGGTGAAAGAAATGCGCTGGACAGAGGGGCGAGAAGAGGAATTCAGTTGAGGCATTTGGGGATGTGGCAACCGACGTTGGTGGGCTGATTCGAAAAGCATGAGGTATGTGCTAGATGTCCTAGAAAATGCTATAGCCACATGATTTTATGATGATGCGGCAGCTTTATCGAGTGACAAACCAGGCAGATGGGTCTTATACCACCCAGAAACACCAAGAGCAGCCGGCTATAAAAGAGCCCGCATTGTTATGCTCTCTCAGAAGTTGAAGAACGACCGGCTTTTACCATGCTCCTCACCCTCCAACTACTGCTTCTGCTCGTTCATTTGTCTTTTCCCGCATTAACCCTTGGGCTATCATTGCGAAACTGACAGGCAATCGGAGCCCAAGCGACTTCAGATCAACCCAAGTGCCGGGAGTTTAATGTAACTGATCTAGAAAACCTGCCAGCCCCAATGGTTAGAAAATTCCATCACAACCCCATTGAACAAATTAAGCTGAATTGGTTTCAGATTAAAGTCGGCGTTTTCATCGGCAGCATCCAAAGGATTCAGAATGATCTACTGTTTTTAATGAGTCCATCGCAGTGTGTTGTATCGATCATCTTCCACACCTCAGATGACCAAGCCCACAGCGTTCAAGCCGTTTTTGAGGACAAAGCTTTTTCGGACGATCCACCGTTTGACGAAATTGTTTGTTCTACTCTTGTCTTGTCTTACTACCTTCTTTACAAGCTTCGGCTTTGCAGACTATCAGCTCTGGGCAGCCAACGAATCGATTGATAGGCAACGTCGCGATAATGCACGTGAAAAACATCAATCAACGTACTATATATCACCCGCCCTAAAATCAAGTGGTGGATATAGAAGAAAAAGGGGGGAAACGCAAAACAAAATGATTTCCCTGCTTATTCTCCTCCAAAGCAAAATTCCATTGCCCACCCTTGCTAAGAGCCAGCAACAAAAAACTCAAAATGTACCAAACTGGTTATTGCCTGTTTGCGGTGGTCCGGATGACTATATGCATTGCAGCACCGTTTGGCTCCATGGTAGTCAAGGTCTGTGACGAGTGTCCCTCAACCACGACGACTTCTACTACTGAGGCCCCAAGCACAACAACGACCAGCACAATGCCTCCCAGCCCAGTCTGCCAGGACGTCACCATCGGTGAACTTGGACCGGTTGCCAGATTTTTGCTCTTGCTTCATTTTGTGCTAATCCTAGAGCAAGCAAAACTTAAACCTGCTCTCGAGATCATTATGTGAAAAAAGATTATCAGAATTTTTTTCAACGTTTATAACCTTTTCTTCCGGGCCCCAATTGCGAGACTATTAAGTATCAGGGCAACTATCATCTACATTGAATGACCTTTACACTATTGTGCCCAGTGATTGACAGTACGAGCTGAAGCTGGGCGGCATGACAGAGGAGCTGACAGTGGAGCCCTTCAACGTGAATCCGAAGGACAAGCTCGTCAGCAGCAATCAGCCCCTTTGCCTCAACTCCATCCTTGTGAGGAAGAAGAAGTCCAAGCCCTCCAACCCCTCCAAGCCCAGTCCAGCCAAGCCCAAGCCCAACAAGCCCAAGTGCGACTCCGTCCAGCTCCAGATCACCCAGCTAGGATCTCCAGCTGTCAGCCCTATGACTGTGGTTGGTGCTCTTTTACTCACCTCAGACACGTTTCTTGGTTCTTATCGCAATTGTTCAGTTCCTTATCGAGAGCCTTTCTTCAATTACGTTTATGCTAACTTGTTCAAACAAAGCGATTTGGTGGAACAGGCAACGAATACGACGGTTCCCGTGATGAAAGATGATGTGAGCAGCGTCCGAATTCGCTTCCTGGAAGGATGCAAAAAGGACCTTGTGGCCACTATCGAATACTGCGATGTCTGCATGTCTGGTGGATACTTTTAGATGGTAAAGTATTCAAGATCTTTACTATTTATTAAAACCTCTCATTTTTATTTGAAAATACTCAGAAGTTATGTCGTCAAGTTTCTTCCTGCAGTAAGTAAGATTACGTTGAAATTTCGTTTTTATTGAATGGAGATTTTGTTTGAATTTCCAGATAGCTGTGCAGTTTCCGCAGCCTTTCATCTCTCCTCCCTACCAAAAAGCCCGGTGATTGGTGACAATTAATTGAAAAAATGCTTGTGATAACGGCTGTACTCCCCTCCTTAGGTATTGTAATGACCCTTTATTCATTGCTGGAATATATCAAGCACTGAATAGTGCCTGCGAATACTGGACCAAGCGCATAAAAGAATCGAATATGAATAAGCAAAGAAGTGTGTTTAATTGGGCACAATACTAAAGGCAAATGGTTTCGGCAATATTTAGGCAAAACAATATAATCAGGGCCGTAAAATCCAGAGTGGCTTTAACATGACTCTAATTTCATTCTTCTAGACCAGTTATTGCGAATAAGTCTCCAAAAACACTTTGCCGGCGCCCTTGGTTTTGCCTCTCTGCTTCCTTGCCTGATATTGCCCATTTTAATCCATGAAATTAATATTTTTTTGGAAAATTTTTAATCATGAAAGGTCGATTGGCTACCAATCAGGAACAATCAAATGTCCGGTGAAGCATTGAGTGGGTGCTTTGCGGAATGTCCTCATCTGCTGAATCCTTTGTTGCACGAGGCACAGGACTGAATTTGAGCACAGCCAGAAACGTGCTGAACTGCAGTCTTGGTAAAGTTTTTGGGCTCCGGATGCGACTGGAATCATAGGGTGCAGCCTAAACGAACGTGAGTTCTTCGAGCGGTGTAGTTAGGAGCGCAGTTAGCTACGTTGTCAGCTAAAAGCAGACATGTGAATCGTGGAGGTTTCGTCCATTTTCCAGCATTTGGTGCAGTCTAAAATCGCTGTATGTTTTGTGGACCAGTCTAAGTCTTCTTCTACAGCTGCTATCTCAGATCTCAGACCTGCTATCTCAGACTTGGCTGATAATGCCGTGACCAAGTAGATCTCCAAAACTGCTGCTTTGGAACTGGCAGTGTGCTCAGGACTGAAATGCCAACTTCACTCCTTTTTGTCGAGAATTATCTTGACACATTCTACTACTCTACTTAGCAGTACATTATTGATTGAAATTGTGTGTCATTATGCTATTTGTGTCTGCATGTCTGCGAAAATATAAACTTCGGTGTAAATTTATGAAAATATAAACATACAAAAATATGCTGCGCAACCCATAGGTGCTTGGCTAAACCTCCCACACTCTCCCTCTGGTCTCCAATCCAGATCAGGTCTAAGCATTCTCTTCCAACCTGTCCTTCTATGACCACGTCAGCTCTATCTGCTGTACGCGCACGCGCTCAATCGTCAAGACACGTCTCATAAACCTTCCAACATTCATCACATGCGATCTAGAAACCCCTCCACCCCGTTCCCGGACGTTTGCGAAAGTTCAGAACGTTCCCGGGGGTTTTTCTGAAGTTCTTGTGTTGGCTACGCCCGACTCCTGGTACTATTGTCAGTCCTTGGTACTCCACGACTTATGGTGGTAGCCGTAGTAGCTCCCTATCGGTCGCTACGGCCAAGATAAGCCTCCAAAAAAATTTTGGGCCCGCCCATTTTGGGCGGTCCCAAAAAGTAGTCCGGGAGTGTTCTGGCCCCCTAGAAACACATGCGATTAATCACCGACAGGGTGGCCCATACTCTCATGCTCTCCCTGTGGTCTCAAATCCAGATCAGACCTGGGCATTCTCACCCGACCTGTCCTTCTATGTCACGTCACTTCCATCTGCTGTATAGCAGAATGCATGTGCTCCATCTCCAGGACACGTCTCACAAACCTTCCTACACTCATCACATGTGATCCAGAAACACAAGCGACTAATCGCCGGCCCAACCTACAGAATAGTAGTAATAAATTCTGCAGTTGACAACGCTGGAATAAATAATTGCAACGCCCCTTAACCTGCATCACACTTCAGTACCACATTTGCCAAGACAGAAAATTTTCATCTGGCAGCTCAGAAAACTAAAAAAAATGCAAAAACTGCAAAATTTTGTTAACTTTTTCCTTTTTGTGCTAATTAATGTCCACATGTCGCCATAAGTCTTAATTTAATGTCCACATACGCCGACGCTTTTCCCTAAGCATCTGATTTCATACAAGTATGCTGCCAACACTCAAACTTTCATTCCACAATTTGAGAAACACCAGAACTTTAAGTTGACTGAAGTCACTCGCCAACCGTGACCTTGAAAATGATCCCAATAAAGCTGTTTTGACGGCTGATAACCAGGATCCCCCCCAAGGCTTTTACTGGCCAATCAACCCATTTTTGGATCAACCAAGAGTTTTGCCCCCCCCCCCCCCAAGGCTTCTACCCAACTTTTGCCCCCCCCCCAAATTTTGCCTTGTATTCTTGAGGTTATCAACTATGCTGCGGGTGTGACTAAGCGCAAGATACAAGCAAGATCAGTATTTGAGTATGGTGACCACTATCCCCCCCCCCCAAATGCCACTTGGTGAAGGGATACTGGTCATCAATCAAGGGATTTTGGCATTTGGGGGGGGATACTGTTCACCGAAATCAATGACCAGGATCCCCCCCAAGTGCAAAAACACCAAAAATCGCCTTGAAAGCATAACCATACGTACATAGATTACTGATTTTGGGGGGGATACTTACGTGGGGGGATACTTCACAGGTGGGGGGGGGGTAAAAGCTTGGGGGGTAGAAGCCTTGGGGGGGGATTCTGTTCATCAGCCGTTTTGACTTGGGTAGCAACAACGCCCAAGCGGAGACCACACATTTAGTGTTGATTACTGGCACCATGGCGCTGCTATTGACATATTCGGCCATTGATATCTTGCTAGCACAAATCAAATCATGCATTATATCAAATATTCTTTCCAAGTATTTCTCGTGGAATGTTTGCTTGCTAATGGTTGCTAAAAGTTGTTTCAATTAGTTAAGCATAGGCAAAGAGCGTATAGCTGCTACAAAGTAGAGGCTTTTATAGTTGATTTTTTGCGGCAATTAGCAAAAACTTGTCGTAAAATAACAAACGTTACCAGTTAATAAATAGCAGTCAACTGTTGAGAACATTTTTGACTGCAAAGCGGCCCAAAGGGCCGCTCCGCGGTCTATAGAGGTTACTAAACTTTTGTCGTTATATATATATAATGTTTCTGGAAATGCTGTCCACGGGCAAATTCTTAATAAATTTTGACAAACTTTTTCCTGAAAGCCAATAAAATTTTAGGAAGATCTGGAGGTGTGGACCCGGAATTTGAACATTTGAAACATTACTTGTCTTGGGTAGAAAGGTTAAAAATGGAGTATGTTGAGAAATGGCGAATTCTTGACGGATTTGGACAAACTTTTTTTTGCTGAAAGGTAATAACATTTTAGAACGATCTGGATGGGTGGAAACGGTCCCAGATCATTTGAAACATTACTTTTTTGGGTAGAAAGGTTGAAAAATGGGGTTTGCTGAGAAATGGCATCTCTCAACGGATTGGGACAAACTTTTTTTCCTGAAAGGTAATAGAACTTTAGGAAGATCTGGAGGGTTGGAACCAGACTACGAGAATTTGAAACATTGCTTATTTTGGTCGAAATGTTGAAAAATGGGTCATGTTGAGAAATGGCGAATTCTCAACGGATTTGGACAAAATTTTTTTGCTGACAGGTAGTAATATTTTAGAAAGATTTGGATGGGTGGAACTGGTCCCGGAGCATTTGAAACATTATTTTATTGGGTAGAAAGGTTAAAAATGGAGTATGTTGAGAAATGGCGAATTCTCAACGTATTTGGACAAAGTTTTTTTTGCTGAAAGGTAATAACATTTTAGAAAGATCTGGATGAGTGGAACCGGTCCCGGAGCATTTGAAACATTATTTTTATAAAACAAGTATATGGCGCAAAGCGCAATAGGTGACCGCGGAGCATCTTAACATGTAGCAAAATCCTAAAATTAAGCAAAAGGAAAAGTCTGTGGTTTCTCAACCAAATTCAAAAGTAAACACATATTTAGAATCAGCAGTTATGAATTGTGAACAAAAAAACTCAAGTCTTGTGGGCAATTTTCAGCCATTCAACATGACAATTCTTGACTCAAAAGGAAAAGTCTGTGGTTTCTCAACCAAATTCAAAAGTAAGCACAGATTTAGAACCAGCATACATGAATTGTGAACAAAAAAACTCAAGTCTTGTGTGCAATTCTCAGCCGTTCAGATGCTACAGAGGAAATTGGTAATTTTTTTCGGGAAAAACTTTTTCCTACTCAGGAAAGTAATGTTTCTAATGGTCCGGCACCAGCTCCACCCCCCCAGGATCCAAGCGGCACATTATAGCTTTCAGGAAAAAAAAAGTATGTCCAGATCCGTTGAGAATTCGCCCGTGCCCAGCACTTGCAGATATACATATATATATATATATATGAGGACAAAAGTTGAGTAACCTCTATAGACCGCGGAGCGGCCCTTCGGGCCGCTCCGCGGT